>JARQTI010000739.1:173013-195684 GCA_030142655.1 Trachelus tabidus
GACTGATTGTACGGTCCAACAGAGTGAGAAGGGAAGTACGAAAGGATCCAAATTGTAGAAACTGTCTCTCTCACCGGCAGATGATTTATCAGTGGCGAGACGTTACGTCGGCTTTCCGTCCGATTTGCGTCCGCGATGTAGACAAAGGTACCCGGAGAAGAGTGGTGGCGGATAAAAAGCAGAAAGGTAATGCCATTTCGGGACAATAACTGTGAATTTAATATGACGCCCCGGGGCGCGTTTAATCATTTCATCAACTCCAGGGGATCCTTGTTCTCCAGCTATCTGCCATCACCACCACCACCACCACCACCACCACCAGTACCATCATCATCAGAACCTTTTTCCGCCCTTTTACCCGTCCCTTCAACTTCTTGCTGAAAAGTCGGGAAACGGACGGTAATTACTTAAAACGGAGCTGTAACGCGCTACCCCTTTTTAATATTCGCATGGAGTTTCAGGTATTTCAGCTCAAAAAAAAAACCGTCTATGACGCTCTGCTCGGTATTCCTAACGCGGCTTCCACTTCTATGCTGCTTCCAATTATCCATGTAGTTAATGCTGGTGATTTGGTTTTCTAAACCAGCTGGTATGCGGATCGTAGCTGCAAGACCAGGATGCGGATGGAGATAGCAATATTCAAATACAACACCAGAGGCCAACACTGAAGTGTATGGCAAGCACTCGAACCAGCGGATCGATGAGAGCCACACAATTGTGCTGTAATGAAAGAGTAGAAGTGCGTAAACGTCCCCAGCAGGGCACAGCTAATCTAACGTAGTTCCACGTAACGGCACAGTCTACACTTTCTGGTAAGCAAATAAGGTTATTTATATATTTTAGCTTTTTTTTTTCCTCAAACTGTATTACAGTGGCAGACTGAACTCGGGAGGGTATCGATTGCTGGATGTAACCTGACGTGGGTAAAGGACGAATTGGATGTGAAACGTGCTCGTCCCTCGCGACATCCCTTTGGCCTTTCGGCGAATATTCATCGAGCTGCTTGCATACAAGCTGCTTTTATTATGATTCCGTCAGTCCTTACAAAGAGCAGCGCTACGGTAACACTATTTGCATCTACATTTTTTTTTACCAGGTCCACACATGGACCGGATGCAATTTTATTTAGTTATACGTTTGGTATAGGTGGCATCTATTCTCTAAAATTGTTATTTTCATGAGTACAGTCAGGGGTCAAAGCTTGCAAGACCTTTTGACCTGTCCGGTGACGAGTGGACGGACAGTTGGTACAGGTTGCATTAAATCTCTTGTGCCAATAAAGATCTGGACTAAAAGGTCTTGGCCGACCAAAGAGAGACCGCTTCTGGCAGTGAGACTCGAGCGATTTTAGTGGCATCGTGGGAGAGAATTCCGGCTCGTTTTAATTGTAATTTTATGCGATGAATTAGACTAAAAGGCTATTTGAGTAGCGGAGGGTTGCTTCGCGATTTCGTTTACACAACGCCTCTTCATGGTTCACCCTTAAAGAGCCATGGATGGCATTACTCTTTCTCTTGCAACCAGGGTATACTCTCTTTGAGTGTCCCTGGAGTCAAGTGTTCTCAGTTCATGCAATAGGTCAATCGCCATTTTTCCTCATTGACATCTCACGATTGTACGCAGTACAAAAGTTTGTGGAGCTCTTTGAATTTTGTTAAATAATTTTCTTATACTCTCGTTCGTCAAACGTCTCCCAACGACGATACTGTGACTTCTTTTTTGTTCAGGGAAAAACCCTTTTTCTGCAGCAAAAAAAAAGACCATCCGTTAGCCATTTGAACTCTGATTTTTGTTTATGCTATTGTGGCAACGCGCATCGATCAATTTGCCTCTGGCTCCGATGATGATGTCCCACGCTTTTCAACGTTCAGGATTTTCACAAGCTTTTCATGCTATCGGTGGATCCGGACTGTTTTATATTTCAATATGGAGATTACGCGTCGACTCACAGGCTGGCAAAATTTTGTATTAGTAAAAAATGCAGCGCAGCATCCTCTCGAGTAGGTATGGGTATCGTTTGCCCCCAATGGATTGGCATTGACGTATCTGCACTGTTCCACAAGCTCTGGAACTACAGTTCGTGCCAGCATCTATCAGCGGCAAATATTTAATAGCTCCCTTTCGATGGGGTACGGTTTACAATTTACCTAGATGATGAGATGAGACCCCCCCATCCTGGCGCTTTGGTACCTTTCAATGTGTTTCCAGCAGCAGCACTTTTACTTCACTTTTATTTCTTCCACATTCACAGGAGAAAAAAATGGATAAAACCTTTGAAATCGCGAGGATTTTTTGTATCAATTTCCCGGCTTTATTCCATATTTGAGTGCATTGTGCTCCTCGAACAATAACTCATCTCGATATTGCTGCCATTGCCAGGCTGGCCCTCGCTCTGCTTCACTCACTTCGCTTCTTTCACCCTCTTCGTCTCTCTTCGGCCTTTACTCTTTACCCCACCTCTATGTACATCCTGCGCATATCGATACCTATCTCAATAACGTATCTCCTGGCAGCGATTTTACGAGCCATCCCAATGGCTTTATTTACTCACCTTCACACTGTTCAACCATGTTCAATTTCTCATCATCCTATCTTTATATCAGTGCCGCTTGGCCAGAAAAGAGATACTACGATATATTATATTGCAATATTGAAAATTCTCAGCACCATACAGCACTTTTGTGTCTATCGAAGCAAATAAGAAGTAAAGAAGCATCGTGCTGTTCACGAGAAAGTCGCTTGACCATTCCGCCAATTCATCCATCAGCATTTGCCTTGACGTCCTCCCGGGCGTCCAAGACAACCGCCAAGGCAAACACTGTAAAATAATACAACGGTGCAACTGGAAACTACGTAAAACTAGAACCTTCAGAATGACAATGTATACACCGGTTTGTTTTATTCTCTTGATATTTTTGTCCCCAGCATGTCCCAGCGGTAACGTCAGAGACGTCAAACGTCGAATTGTTCCTCGACGTCTTTTCCCAATGCCACCAGCATCTGCAAAACTTCCTGTTCGTCTCTTGGACAATCAGTCCCAGCATCCACAGTATCCAGTAACATGCATATAGGTATACACCATTTCTTCTGGCAGTTATCACTTAGTCTCTTCGACAGCCTACTTATGGATCTTCTTGGACTCGATTCTCCCTTCCATCTTGCTCCACGTCCGTCAATGCTATTGGCCCTGGGTTGGGTATCCTCAATAATAACGCTCTTCTACGTCATTTCCATTGTTTTCAGGTTCAAGACGTTTTCGCTGTGTATAGCATGGCTGTCAATAGTCGAGGACTTTGATGTCAGCTGGGAAAAGGATAAGCCTCTAACGAATAGACGCCATTCGTCCGACGTCGCAAGAAACCAAACGATGAATCTGAAAGCGTGCTGAAGGACGTACCACTGTGCTACAGCCATACGTAAGCTCCAGTGTCTGCTCGGCTGCAGCCAGCCAGTCAGCCCTGCAGATAAATAGATAGATAGCCAGAGATATCCCTTCTCACAAGAACTGAATCATATTTTACGTGTAATCCTGGGGATCAAACAGCCCTTACCAGGGGGCTGGGCTGCCCGTCGGATTTGACGCTCGATCAAATCTGTAAAATGAACGTCAGTTCGAATCGCTTTTCTTCAAGTTATATCGAAGGTCCATGACATACTACGTCTTTACGTATTCATCCTTGAGGAGGTCCATCTGGCGATACATTTATTATGTTTATCTGGGATAACGGCGTGTGAAGTTTCGAGTGGCGTGAACGAGAGATGGCGAGCGAACCAGAGAGTGTACGCACCTTGCCGATGGTACCGAACCGCCTTGAAACTGATAATGAAGGATGTAGGGCGAACTCGGTGTGTTTGAGAAGCACTAGGAGACCCTCAGGAGTGGTCGGGATCCTACGGGAGTACCCACCGGGTATCTCCCAAGGGAGAAGGACCAGGTCTGGTCCACTTGCGGCTTCCCAAGAGAGGTGGTAACCCAGGTTACATGCAGAATACCATTTCATTGGTTCAACCCCTTGAACGCTTCTCTCTTTATTCTATCTTTAGGTTTCTCTTTAACCCGAAACCTTAAGACTCAATCCTCTTTAACATAATTCACTGTCTTTAATTTTAATTTGCTTCTTTATGTTATTCATAATCAAGTCTGGTAGATTTACTGTGACTGCGTGAGATATCGCTTTGAGCGAATGAAAGTTAATTTAGGCAGATACTAGGACCACTTCTTCTCTCTCTCTCTCTCGTTGCCACCCCTCACGCCTTCACAAATCTAGAATCACTTGGCAACTTTGTCAGGACTCCGGCACACGTTACAACGGAGGTCAGGAAATTTAATTTAAATCATAACCAGTGTACAGGGAGACCCCACCGGTTTTCCATGCTGGTAAAGTAAATTTAATTAATAGTACATAGAGAGACAAACTCAATGAGATCACTATCTCATTAGTCGGCGCGTTCGAGGGTCAGGTTAAAGTAATGAAATAGGCCGTGTCAGCGGGATTCGTTCAAATTTAAACTTATAATTTGTCCCTCTAACGAGGTATCACGGTTGGGATAGTAAAAGGGTGGCGGGGGGGGGGGGGGTGCGACGGAAAATGGGAGAGAATGGTACGCGGCAAAAATGACGAAGCTCAATGATGTATAAAAGTTGCCAGCAAATTATCAGAGCCTCCCACTAGTATAATTCGATACGTTCAAAATATATGACTTTTGGTCCAGGAAAGCAAAAAAAAATTGTCAGCATCTTTAAAAATTTCCTGAGTTAACGCGTATCGAGTGACGATGTACCAGTGGGGGGTGGACAAGCTGGGGTGAAGATTGATAAGAATGGAAGGGTGCCACTGACAATCAGTGATGAAGAGAAGACGGGGCGAGAGGGGCATGTTAGAAACCAAGAAGGGGCAACCCGCAAGCAACAACGACGTCCCTCGGGACTCCCTTTTTCCTTGGGGACTTTTTTGGGCTTTGGACGTACATAGGGAAGAAATGACCGGGCTTGGAAACGAGTGGATTTCGTGGATCGTTCCTGGACGTTGCAGCACATTGGAGCATGGCCGTTCAGCAGGGGGAAGCAAATTCTGGCGACTGGTTCCGCGTGCAACGGGCAGAGTGCAGAACTGAACCTAAAATATGAGCAAAGGTTCACGCCCACGATTTGGCGTTGCATAGTAAAATGCCTAAACAGTCAGAGGGAACATTTGGCTTTTGTTCTCTCTTCGTACTCTTTCTTTCTCTGGAACCCATGACGCACCGACGCCACTAGCGATACTTCACGCCTGCGTTATCATATATTAAAGCAATTAATTGTTCTAATTGGATTTCAATTAGTGGCCGTAAGCGATGGGGGTCAAAAGCGAAATGTTTGGTTATATCAGGGTTTTTTTTCCAAATAATGAAAAATAATTTGTGTGAATCAGGTATAGACAAAAAAAAGATTCGACTACAACATCACGAATGCTTATTACGCCGGAATATTTTCAGCCACCAATATTCTCGAGGGTGGATCATTGATTTTCGGATTTTCGGATTTCAGGGTGGTTCCTAAAAATATCTCCTGGTCGTTGCTGTCAGCTTCAGAGTTCTCATCGAAGGGTGTCCCGCGCTTGATGGATAGATGGACGGCTCTGCGGTGCAATCTTTTTTTTTCCGTGTTCTTCCCCGTCAAATGGCTTAACCGGGAGGGTGAGATTTTTTTCCCCCGTTTTTGCTACCAACAAAGTAATGGCTATCCTATAAGCAAGCGAGATACGGGGAGGGTCTAATACGCACAGTGCCGACAGGGGTGCATAGTGTTAAGCGTCGACGATTTCGCGAGTATCGTCTGTCATTGACGCCGAGGGCTGCTTTATTTGTGTCATATATGCTGCATGAGGTTGCACGGGGGGTTAAGTTTGGAAAGTACGGCCCTTGAAGTACCCACTTTGATCGATGCATAATAAACGCCTTAGCACCTCGAGCCAAACTTAGTCGAGTCGAGTGACTGGAAGTATTATGGAATCGCGGAGGAGTCCAGAGGAGGGGAGGGAATGGTGAGCGAGTGAGAGCGACGCGTTAGAGGGTGGGTGGGAGGGAGTGGGTAAGCGGGCAAGGGAGTTCACATTTAATCTGCATACCGGTTGGATAGAAAATAATTCCGTTTCATCTGACTGTGAATTAATAAGGACGGTCCCCGAGGATAGAGTGAGTCAGCGGAAGGCCAGGGCTCTCTAAAGAGGAGTCGCTCCCCTCGGAGTAACGATGTGACTCTGAATGACTCGCCAAACAGAAGTTAGCGTCGGGGGTCGTCGGGGAGGGCGAAGAAGAGAGCGAAGTACACAGCCCGATGTATTACTAACGTATTTGCATTCAATTTCTTCGCAAGGGTCCCTCAAACAGAATGGGTGCCGAAAGGGAGGCTAGAGTCGTCCTGCCTAAACATCCACATGCGACCTACGTGTCGTGGGAGCCGAAGGATCGTCCTTACGATGCACGGGCGCCGTACTGCGACTATTTAAAAAAAATCAGACGGAAAGAGCGAAACCGATTATTGGGTAAATTAAAGCAACTTGGCGTTAAGAAAGTCGATGAAAATCGTGCACTAAGCACCGGCGAAGGGAGCAGTCGCAAGCGTGTAAGGGACAGACCCATTATGCAATTTAACACTTAAACATCTAGTTGAAACAACACGAGTCTTTGTTTTCGTTGGCGACGTACTGGAGATACGTATTTTTTCTTGATAATGTCTCGGTCGAGCTGTCGAGGCGTGGAGGCGTCGAGACGTCCGCTTATACGCAATCTCATTTATCATCGTCTCCATAAACTTTCCATAAAGTTTGCGCGACCGTTATGAAAACCAGCCCATAACCCCCCACCCCTCTCTCTCTCTCTGTCTCCGTGTCTCTGACTCATTTGCTTCATCTTCTCTCATCCTCCAAAGAATCCTTATCCCCGAACGAACGGTGCGTAAATGACCGGTGACGCGCAAATGCAAATTCGCAATGAAATTACGGTCTCGTGGCTCGGCTAAATTTGCTCGTAAATGGCGAGGATCTGCACGAGAGCTCCAAGGAAATACGCTTACGGATATAAGTGTCTTCCGGTGGGCGAGCATCAAGAGGAATTATTGGTGGGAGCGGGTGGGCAAGCGAAGACGTCGTGAATGAGGTTGCACGCACACCAGGCCCATCCACCTACTTTCTTCAACATCGTTCTACGTCTCCGGTCGTCCGCCGCTGAGATATTCACAAAGTCCTGAGGGACGAAGGACGCAAAGTACCCTGGGCCGCGGTCGGCGAAATTCTCACGTAAGTGGAATACCACGTGTTATAATATAATGGCCACCACGGCAACTGCTTCCAACGAATTATAAATTGCTAATGATGTCCTCAGGTCGCATCTGAATTCCGCTCGGCGAGGGTTCCTTTTGACAAATGACTTCAGCAAGATGAGCCAGGCTCCTCCTCGAGCCACGTCATCGTCTCTGGGGTTACCGAGGGATTTCTTAATAACCTCAACCGTACTTGCCAGAGCCTCAGCGTTACCAACGTCTCACCTCCGGATCCTTCGTACCGGAGTGTCCTGTTCGCAGAGGAATAGGAAAAATTTAGACAGAGGAGACGGCGGCGCGTGCCGTCCTCGAACAGGAGCGTCGCGACGACCAGGCCCCGCAGTAGCGTCGGCGTTTCCGACTAGGACATTCAATAACCTCGAACAACGAGACATTGACAAATCGCGGCTAATTACCGGGCCGGAGAACAGCGCGATTACGGTAGTATTATTGCCCACGGTTCACGGGATAATGGCGAGGGGCACGCTCGGCTAAAGCGCGATACACAACACGTGCACTGAGCCATTGCCAGCACTGTGAGCACTGCAAGCACCGTTTAGTCATCACGAAAGCAAGGCTTCGCTTATTCCCGTAAACTACAATCCGTGCTATGTATTTATCTTTGGCTTGCGTACACATTGCCGATAGCGCGAACGGCCTAGGCACTTCGAAACGTGCTGTGAACTGTGCATTATGCCGCCATTAAGTTAGTCCCTCGTTTCCTACGTAACAGCCATACTTAGTAGGCGCTGCGGCACTCGGGAATTACCTGTAACCCGAGAATTTAATAATTTTTTTTAAATTCGCATCGTTATCAGGAACCAGCCGTCCCAGCCAGGAGGGAACGTCCTATCGGCAGAAATGGTCCGGCGTAGCAGCGAAGCAATGTGCCGGACACGAGATGAATGCTTGTCCGTGCAAACAGTGCAGTTTTAAAAAGCAGCCTGCCAGTCCTCTTCTCATTCATGCGGTTCACCCTCGTCCTGGCGTGTCGGACTATTAAATAAAATTCATCGGAGCCGTCTGAGCATCGCGTCACAGTAGATGAACGAGTTGCTCACATGTCCATTCGACGTTCCTACGTGTCCTGGCTGAGGCACCTCTTTTTCGAAGCTCCTTCGTCAGGATGATCGATGTTGTTATCCAGGATACTTTTAGTCTACCACCGAAATTCGTCACGCGCATAAAAGAGTTTCGAGCAACATGATGGATTTCGTAGCGTTACCTGCGGAGTTGTGTATTTTCATAATTTATACGCGATACTCGGGGCATCTCGACCCCGGAGAGAAGCGACGTCCCGTGTTTACGAAGAGCTTGACAAATATGTACACGTGCGCGAATGTCGTTCGCGAGAGATTCCGTCGTTTAATCGTACGAGAGAGAACAGCCGAGATTAGTACCAGCTACGGGAGCGTGATTAAGGATGCTGCGACGTTGCGGGGGAGAGGAGAGCTACAAATGGAAACTAGTCACTCGATGCATCTGTTGCTCTCGCGACCCTTTCTAAATGGACTGTAAGTCTCTTAATTGAACTGACATTAAATCTGACCGGGTCAACTGGCTCGTTCTCCATTATCATTGAAGTAATTGAAGAATAAAATACGTGGTGCAGAGCGTGATCGTGTGTGGGCCGCGATAGTCAGAGTCGTCGATGCGGAGGAAGTGTCATTAATCAAGCGCCATCGTGGAGTTACCCTCCCCCCTTCCTCCCTCTTTTCAAATGATAATCATCATTAATATTCATCGCAGTAATTTCTGGTTAAGACAGTACAAAGTCGTCTACCATACTGTGATAAGGGATGAAGTGTCCACAGTGGCTGTTGATCCGGAACAACGACGACCGCCGTCGCGACTATTATTTTGGGGTACGCGTAGGCTCTTGACACTGGTGGATCTCTCTGAGGAAATTACAGAAGCGCCCGAAGACTCCATTGGCGGGTGTGTAGCTACCAAATCAGACTTCGCCTAGAGCTAACGTATAGAGGACGCTGGGATAAGACTCGGGGAAGACTTGGCCATCCTCGTGCCCTTAAACATTGATGAGTCGATTCGCACTCTGAGCTTGCAGGCTATTTTATACCTAAAATATATTTAAATTATTCAAATGTATGCGCACTAAACAAAGAAGTTGGCTCCCTTCCTTCGGATGGAAGAGACCGAGGAAGATTCTGCTCGAGAGCCTCTTGAGAATCTCTACTGCTCTGGTTTATCGCGCTTTGGAAACGTCGTGGGAGTTTCTAAACCCTCTGTTTTTTTTACCTTTTTCTTTCTCTTCGTTTCCTCTCGTCCCTGACGATCCTTTAGGTTAGACAAGATATTTCGTAGAAGCAAGATTTTCCAAAGTCTGAAAATATGCCTTATCTTTGATATCGCCGCTCGTCACATCCCCTGGAAGGCAGAACACTGAAATTGTATCGCTCGTAGAAACTGTGCGAGTTCGCTGCTTAGAAATTATCGAAAACTTTACGTCTAAATCTCGAGGGAGCTTCTTAACATCCAAGCGTTCCAGGTATTTGAAAAGGCCTATGAAATTAATTCCCTTTTAGAGAATAAAGCATAAACTTGCGCGAAGAGTACTCGGAAATTGAGAAGTCAATTTCTGATCTCTGAGGGGTAACCGTGGACCAAGGAATGATGCTGAGGCTTTAATAATTCATTAAACTAATTTTAACGACTTTCGATTTTCTGTTATCGACGCTCGAACGTTTACACGAACTTTATCTTGTCCAACAATTTTCACCGTTTTGATTATCTCGTTACTCCGTTACCCAGCAGTCGACGTACCGCTCTTTTCATTTACCCGATAGACTTTCAATTTATTTTCCTAGACAAAATACACCCACGTTACCTTACATCTTTTTCATTTGACTCGCTCGCCACGTGTCCTGGGCGCAACACCTGTTCAACTCATAATCAATTGTTCACCTTGCGAAATCGAGAACGGGTCTATACGTATCTCTGCCGTGTCAAGTGTCCCGACCCGTTGGAGTATACAGGTCGCGACATAAGGTGCAGCCTGACATACGGACCAGGGGTTGTTGTAGCGAGTAACGCGATACGCAAACTCACCCCGTCCTATATCCAACCTGTTAAACGAACCTGCACCGGTTATAAAAACATTATGCACTTGGCAAAAAGTTACCCCTCAACTTTTGCACAATAGCTTCCATCCTGTACGTGGGGCTCGCGTCATCTTTCATCTCGACGTGGCACGCGTCCTCCTGGCATCTGCCAAGCCTACACGGGGGGTCGATTGAAATAGTCGCGATGAGCCTCCCTCCGTTACTTCATCCCCGTGACACCCTTTCCCACCCTTCGCCATGCTCGTCTCCTCCGGTTCGCCTCCCACCACCCCCTCCGGAATAATAATAATATCATGAAGTCAAATATCTGCTCAGTCCCTTGCGTATGATTTTCATGGCTCGTCTTATTTTTGACATTAGGGGACATTCGTAAAAAAGGGGATTCGACGTTTTCGGCTTAGCGAGAGATGCGTGATTTATTGAATTTTTTTTGTTTTTAATTTAAGACTCTTTTAAACAAACGGCACTTTGAACTTTCTAAAGATCGTTATTCGTATTCCTTACGGTCTCGTGGTATGCTTTATTTCGAGATGTCTGCCAGTGGCGCCGGCTGATTAACTCGAAAGATAGTCCCAGAATTCGAGTTGAGTCGAGCGGAGCCGAGCCGGAGAAGTTCGAGTTAAGAAGTTCAAGGCAAATAATGGTGCGAAGGATGACCGAGACCCGAGAGTCCGAGACTTTCGAGTCGACACGACTGAAAGGGGTTGGGTGAGTTTTATTTTTCTTTTTTTTCCTCCCCTTTAGGGAGTCGAGAAGCGACGGTATACTAGATGGCTGCAGACGTTCGAGGAGTTTTTGAGCTTGATTTTAGTTTGGCTCGAGAATTTGAGATGGCGAACGGAAGTGATGTATGTCCCATCAGATTTGCTTTTCCAAGATGCTGATCAATACTGACTTACTCGTTGATTTGCCAGACATTTTTAAAGATTTCGAAAAGCACTCCAATATTATATCGCAGGTACATCTGTACGTATAGTATTTTTTTCAATGTCTACGGAATCCAAAAAAATAATGTAAAAAATGTCTTCTGCCATTCCCTCGTTCCTCTCCCTTTTTTTTTTTACAAAGTTATCCCAAAGACGATATTACCTACATTTTCCGTGTCACGTAAACCTACCCTTCTGACGTGACTTTTGGAAAGAAAAAGAACTGACATTTTTTTTTCACCTAGAAGCGAAAATATTTTCATGTTCCTAAAATAAAAATACGCGTTCTCCTACATGTCATAAATATCCAGTATCAAATAGAATGGACCAACGTCTGTCTTCCCACGCGGTTCCTCTATTTTTCACAAAAAAATTAATTGGTCACATACTAATAACGCAAAACCTACCAGCAGCTTCCCATGACAAGGTTATAACATCACGTGTCTCTTCGGCCTAAATATTTTTCACCTACTCCAGAAACGAAAAAATTTCACGCGAGTCCAACGAGCATGGGAAAACTGTTATTACGTCTGAATTGCGTATACATTTCGTAGCATCGTTAAAGGCCAGGAAATCGATGGAAAATTTGTCATCAAATTTTGCCGCTTTCAAGCACCGGCTGCCCCGCGGGGCCAACCCGTCGGACGAAGGCAAAATGCGATGGGAAAATACGTGGGAGGTGAATTCTGTAAATTAATACGAACAATCTATATAGCCGTAAGCAACGTAAATCAAATTACCGTGGCACCGTGCGCTGATAAAATTTTGTATCGTTGCATTTGATAGAGAAAAAAAAAAGAAGTAACCGCATCTACGGTTTCCTATTTTCAATCGACGTGCGCGGAATTAACGCTTGTAGATATCGTCTCCCGTATAAATAATAATAATAATAATAATACAATTACAGAGACAAAAGAGTGGTCCAGCAGCTGCTGCGTCTGTATGGGATATTTTTTAAACATTCATGGTAATCTAGCTGCATCCCCCCCCCCCCAACCTTGCGTCATACGTCTCCAAATTTCTACCCGAAGCATCGCGAACATACCGATAGGACATTCTTGCCGTCGTCGGCGTGCCGTCGCACGAGAATGCACATGCACGTATGCGAGTTAACACGTGGAAGCAGGTGCAGATGCATGTTGGCCATGAGAGAGTTCTCTCGGTCATTGGAGATCCAGGAGGGCAGGAGGGGGGTCGCACAGCGGCATACCGAGCCGTGGGAGGAAAATTGATGTTGGCAGCAACCCCCCTTTGTGCTTGTATCGGTTGAACTGGCTCTTGGGAAGTTCACCCCTGTGTGTGAATTGCCATGGAGAAAGTTCAGTGCAGTGACAGAAAAAAAAAAAGGAGTCTATAGGCAAGGGGACAGTATCGTCGGAGGTAGAAGATAACGTGGGGTGCTCCTGGGGGGAGGGGGTGGACACTCCCCGGAGAAAGGATATAGTTTACCCGAGGGTAGTAGGGCCTGGTTTAATTCATTTACCGCAACGGGCACGTGGACTAATGGCGGCGTCGGTCGGCGTCCAAAGAGAACTAGCGTTCACTCGTGCCTTCGGTGAACATCTGCGAACTCTTGCGGTACGTCCCTGGGGAAGGTGCAGGATAATGTTGGCAACAGGCGGCTCTAATGGAAATCGTGAGAAAATTTTGCGTCCTTGTGTCGGCGTTATATATCGAATTGAGAATGGAGCAGTTACGAAGTTTCGCGTGTAAATATGTTGACATAACGCAAGGGAGAGACATGGCAGACGCAATGTGGATGCTGGGTCTTGGCTGAAGTATCATGCAGGAACGACGAGGAAGAATCCTGGTACAGAGGGGTTTACTTAACGCGCGAGTGTTAAGCCATCAGAGTAATCCAGGCTGAGAGTAATAATGGACTCAAGTGCAAATGCGGCTCTCGGCACCTCGAAACGTCGGGACGTCGCTGGCGACGGCCTCAGGCCGGAAGCCGGAGGGCGTCCGTTGGGTAAATAATGCGCGCTTGTATCCAGAACGTGCCACCCTGCCAGCAGGACGTTACACTTAACAAATGAGATATGCACTTTGCATATGAGGCTCAAGTTGCACCTGCGAAAAGTCCACCTGATGCCTTTGACTGTGCGAGTATGGACGATGGGATTCAGGTATTTATTGATCGTTTATTATTTTTGTCGATGGTAACAAGTATCAATCGCTATTACAGCGCTAGGCTGTCCTGGAGTCTGTCCGAGTCAACGGGATTTTATGCTGTATCGAGGCGGTCCATGGGACATGGGTCTCGGATGCAGGGGCCAGGTCTGGCACTCAAGAAAATGGAAGACCAATGCACTTGAAGTAGAAAAGACGAAGACACACAAGTGGAACGGAATTGAGGAAAAGGTGAGATGGTATACACAAGAGTCAAGTAGATTACTGGAATTTGATCTTTTTCTTGACTCTCGATTCTTGCAGCATCCCTGGTGAGATCGTCGGAGATGCTCATTTCTTCCGTACGGGACGGAGCAACTGGAAAGTGTCGTGCGGAATTGCAGAGTGCAGTTTGCGTTGAATTATTAGGAGTCACGTAGAGGAGAGAAAGAGAGGAGAGGGAGGTGGAGAAAGGGAGCTCTGGCAATGCAGAATGCCATCATTATGACGCACGGTGGTCGAGGGAATGAGTGTGGGAGCCATTCGAGTACTGCGTTAGCTAGCAGGAGATGCCCGGCTGATGTTAAGGGGGTGGAAGCTGTGCTGGAGGGGCTGGAAGGGTTGAAGCGGCTGTGAGAGAATGAAACTGAAGCAGAGTGAGTGCCAACGGGAGAATAATGCAAATTATCTGCGGCAGGCTGAGTGGAGGGTAGACGAAGAGGCAGAATTTGTCATGGTTTATGAGAGATTCGCTCTCATTAGAAACTATTAATTGAAGTATTAAATTTTAAGCGTAAAAAGCTGTGAATAAGGTAGCATGAATAATCGTAAGGACGTCCGTGTAACCAGACGTGGCTCATCCCCATCGTCATAATCAGAATTGAATATCGCTTCTTCCTATAAGCGAATATTGAGGCCATCGGAATAGATATATGCCATCCGATTGTTCGACGCTGCAGGATGCGTGGGCACTGGATATTATCGAGGGCGAGAAGCCAGGCATCCTTTAAGTCCCGTCGACAGAATGGAGTGTAAAGTGCGCCCTCAGGATGGTTCAGGGTATTGAACAAAGCAATCTGGCGGCTTCGCTCGGCTGCTGACACCATAAGAAACCACTCCCCAAAATATAACCGTAAGTTCAGCTTCGAAAAGGAGCCGTATATAAAATGCTTTCGAAAGCCACCACGTATAGAGAATCCTCGCCTCGGCTACACCCCTTCGTATTAAGGGACTAGGAAAATCCTTATCGAACTGGATCCTTGCACTCCCTTCCGCTACGGATCCTCTACGCCGTGCTTCCTTTCTACTTGGACTTCCTGGACTTGAATAGCTCCAGCACTCCCTCTTACTCCGGTATAACGTCGCGCTAACCCTTAGCTACTTATTCTTTTTACCCATTGAGACAGCAGAGTGTTCTGGTGAGAGATTTTCAAGCAGAGTTTACATAGTTTAAAACTGTCGACACTCCGTCACTTCATCCACCGAGGCGATTGCAATAACAGGGTCAGAATTAAAAGATAGCAGAAGGTCCAGGGATGACGACGTTGAAGATGATAACGACGAGAGGCGACAGCCAGAGTTGGTAATTTACAATAAAATTTTTGACGTAAAATAAACAAGCCGGACACATGGCAAGGGGTCTCATATATCAAGAGAGAGAGAGGGGACGGTTTCCCTCGCATACCATGAATTTTACATCCATTTTGGCATTGCGGCCCGGTAACCCGTGATCGATAATATATGCGACCCTTTGCAAAGATAAATAAAACTGCTTTACGTATCGAATGTTCAATCGACTGAAGCATGGATCGGCGGCCGCGGGGTTTCAAGGGAGAAAGAAGAGCGGATGATCGAAGTAGAAGAGAGATGGTGAAATCGGTCGTTGGAACGGGGACTAACTAAGGGATGAAAAGAGTAAGCATACATCAAACTAACCCCCAGAAAGAGGCGACACAGGGCTCCCTGCTTCCATACACGCGTATGTGCACGCTTCATGAGCCGTAACCCGAAGGGGTGGACGCGACCAATGTAGGGTAAACACGAATAAAATATCGATAATATCGTGGATACGCGGGAGCCGCAAGAAGATAAGGGTTGTTCTATAACAGTGCAACGTCCTTGCCAGACCTGGGCGTATTACGCTGCGCCATTGGAACAGTAGGCAGCTAGATAGGGTTCGTATATGCGGCAGCTACACTCTTTAGATTTATGCCGAATATTTGACCGTCGGGAATACCGGTATCGCTTCGGCTTGGGACTCGTAGACCCTCTTCCCTCCGAGGGCCCCTCTTCCATCCTCCTGATCCTCTTCTCTCATCGTTTCGTCCTGCTGATCCCTCCTCGCCTCCTCCGCCACATTCCAACTGCCCTCCCGCCGACCAAAGTGTACCCGCGTGTTTTCCTGCTGCTGTTGCTTTATTCAGATTTTATTATTTTTTTTGTTTCACGAAGTCATTACCTTTTTCTTTCTATTCTCTTTTACTTCATCCATCCGTTCGGCCGATGGTAACGTGTCCACCCTCGGTAGCACGGAAAATTGGTAACTAAAAGGACGCAAGGGGCGGACGCGGGAGGCTGCGAATTCACGAGGGAAATATAATGGGCGAGCTCCTAGCTCCTTCCACAATAATCCGCTATTCAGAGAAAATGTTTCATTAACCGCGAGACCCATCTCTTTGGTGGCATTGTCTTCGGGCAGACAGCGATGTGGGCATTATTACGATCTGTCCAAAACAATTCTCCGTCCGCGATTCTTTTCTCCTGGGTACGCCGACACCGGCAGCGCCAACGCCGTACCACCCACCTCCCGCGCCCCTCCTATCCCGAACAGCCTATTTTCATCTTTGGTTACGTGGCCGAGTTCACCCCCGTAAGCCCCTATTTTAATTTAGTCTTCTACTTCAAGCCTGGGCTTACCGAGCTCTGCGTTTTCCTATGCCCCCGGAAAACTTCATCAAAATGCTTCGTTTCGTTCAACGGCCTCTGATTCGTCTCGCGCCTTCAACCCCCCCGTGTACCTATACGGCATAATAATATACAGTAGGTAGCTAGGGTAGTGCCTTGATAATACTCGGCATCCGACCTACCCCTTATTAACACCCAGGGCGGTTCAGACATTTTCTGGACCCTCTGAGAAATTTGGTCCAGTCATTCGACTGATGTTATACCTGCCTATACTTATAATGTTTTGCAGCAGATAGGGACGCTGATACGTCGAGCAAGATCAGACAGGCAGGCCTCTTCCGAGACGAGACAGATCATCCTGCTGAAGACGTATACGGGATATCTAGGGCGGAGGGATGCGGACGAATGTTAGTTTAGTGCAGTAGGGCTGCGGGGGGGGGGGCTGTTATAGACAGGCCGATCGGGCAACCAACCATCCAGGGGGTGTTTATATCATGAGGCATTACTTGGGGATCAGCACCCCAAGTTGGTTGCGCCCTATTCGGTGAGCTCCTCTGTAACGTCACACCCCTTGAAAACGATGCGGGTAAAACGCTGCTGAAAACACTGATCCACTGATATTGAATACGCACTCGAATTTCAGCTGTATTCCGTAACAGGAGATACGCGGGAGGAAAGGCGATGGCGTAATTTTCAAAATAAGCACATTCGTTAATATAGGTCTGTACGAGGATGGAATATAATGAGAAAGATAGTTGGATGTCCTGTATACGTGAATCCATTCGACACGCGTATCGTTATTGTAACCGATACTTTTTCATAGTCTAAAAATAATCCCTCTCGTTATCCGAGCCAATTACACCAGCCAAATTGCGGCCCCGTTATGGCTCAGAGAAGCAAAGAACTGCGATCAGCTTTGGTTGATTTAGATCAGAGCATTTCGAGGGGCCATCTCGTTATGACTTTGCCGTACCAAAGAGTCCCTCGAACTGATACGAAGGAGCCCCTCGAAGACAAATATTCTACAGCTACTTTCACTGGCTCCGGCCTACTCTTTAGATAGAACCAAGCAAGGGGTGGTTTCAGCTATTTCGTTATCGTTACATGGAGATAAGAGAAAGGTACGCTCGATGCTTAGGGGTAGGCCGCGCGGAAGGATAAAGGGTGGCTACGTTGAAAAATTGATCGGTAAGAAGGTCAGGACCTTTTCCGCGTTGCTCTTCCGTGCTGCTGCCGGAAGTATAAAAATCCATGGTGGCCGGATGCTCCTAAATCGCGCACCGATGAAGCCAAGGGTAGCGGAATTGCTCTAAGGGCTGCTGACTTACCCTCTATGGGTGTATCTTGTGTCTAGAAGCTATCCCGGCAGATCTGTGTTTCTGCGGGCAAAAACAAGGGTGAAAATACGTAAGGGCGAGTATCGGCCTCGGAGGAAAGGGACTGCAGTTAGATCGTATAAGGGACGAAATGGATGATCAATGATCCATGATGGTCGGTCTTCCTTTAGATAGACTCGTTTTTACCAGCATCCTCCCTTTCGCCACGTTAAAAGCCTATTCGGAAAAGCTTAATGAAGATCAGGGGAGTGTTCCATTGCGCGATCGTAATTCTTCGAACGGTCATAACCATTGTCGATCCCAGATTTCCAAATCCCATCTATCTCTCTCTCTCTCTCTCTCTCTCTCTCTCTCTCTCTCTCTCTCTCTCGTTAGGTCGCACGGGCAAATCTTTCTTTCGCGCGTCATTTCGTCCTGCGCGATAATAATTATCAGGAGCCCCAAAAAAGAAAGTGTCGTTTGCGAGGCGCTACCGAGGATCTTTCAGATAGAAAAAGTTTGGAGGGCTGTTTTCGGTCTTTCGCCGAGTTATCGAATATCCATTTGACTTTTATTTTCCTCGATGGACGCGCGATTTCCTTTGATGAACTCATTCACGACTTTTACCTCGAAATAACGCGCAGGCCTCCAAGGAAGATTTTCCAAGAGCGCCCATGGTTATGTTACTCTCGTAAAAGAGTCGTAAACTATCGTGACGACTCTTGGAAACCTAACCTCTAACAATTCTTATTTGAATTCCTGGACAAGTTTCATTCTGATTCAGGATACACTCGAGGTTACCGACACGTAGGATCATCCCTCTTCGACCCCCCCGGTTCATCCTTTGCCTTATAAAATCATCCCATTTTTTCTCCTTTTACCCCCTTTTCCCTCGATTCTTTCACCCTTCCCAGCCATAAAAGCCAATAAAGGGAATTCCATCGAGTCGCAGGACGACCGTGAATAATTGATGTAAGCCGGAAGTAACAAACGTAACCGCACTGTAAGGTCCTACGGAATGTCCTTTTGGAACTTGCACGATATACAGAGACAACTGGTCTTCCTTGAATTTTATTACCAAACTTTAACCCCCCCCCCCCCTCCCCTCTTCCCCAGACCCGACGCTCTCTAGCTTTACTATATCTACAGTATATGGGCTTTGGATTAGCGGTGCGCAGGGCCGCACGGATCTCCCCTACGGGTTTCGTATGATTACCCCTATCCGAGGGTGAGACACTGAAATAAATACAGGACGCAGAAGCCGAGAGAAGTTTGTCACGTTTGTTTGCCGTCGCGATTACGGCCTCTGTCGGCGACAGTCCTGCTCTGGAAATAAAGTCCCGGCTACGTGATGTAACGAGACAGTTTCATTGATTTGCGGCTTTGGGGGTTCACTTCCATTTCTATCACTGTGCCTCAGCCCACCTCTTTCTCTTTTTCCCTTCCTTCGGCTCTCTTCCGCTATACCCGTGCCTGACACTTTTCCTGGTAAAATATCCCATGGCCAGTGCACTTTTGCCGTAAATGATTTTTCACCGACTTACATCGATCGACCACGCGTTACCTTCGAGCAAAAAAATTCCAATGAGAAATTTTCCCATGGATTCTTATGCCTACGTTATTTTAACCCACAGCCTGGTCCTCCATTATTGTTCGACCGGCCGACTTACTGAGGGTTAATGCTCGATTCTTCATCGCGATCGTTTTTCGATAAACCATAATGCACCCCCTGGCTATACATGCAAACCATCCAACCTGCGTACACGGTATCTCGTGGCAGCCGGTGCTTATTCACCCGAGAAAGAATTCCAGTAAACGGAAGTCGCTGTGTGCAATTCCGAGATAGACGGGTAGATGGATGGACGATTGGATGGATGGATGGATGAATAGATAAGGAAAGGACCGAGATAACCCTTCTTTATTTTATCCTAACGTCTCTCGTTCGCTGGGTTCACGATGGGCGTTGGGGTGTGAAAAAAAAAACTTTGACGAATCGAAGCGAAGAAGGGTCGTTAGCTCTTCTATCCGGCGTCGTTTGGCGTCGCCGAGATCACTCGCTACCACTGGTGCTACCGATGGCACCAACTTGCCAGAAGATTTGGTCTTATCGACCTTGAGATCTCGACGTCGGCCCACAAGCACAGAATCGAACGTCTAATCCGACCTGTAATCCTTGCGGATCCCCACGAGAGCGAAGGGATCCAGGCTATCCGTTTCTAATGCTCGATAATCTCTGTCTCGCTGCCAGGCTAACTTAGTAGCCCATCGGCGTCAGACTGTATCATTACTCCTCGTGCGAAATTCTGCTAATGTCGCATGTCCCGCGATGAGTCGATCCATCAATGCGTCCGTTCGTCGACGCTCCCTGCCAGCCCTCCACATCAGCGTCAGATACTAAACTCCAGATAACTGCTAGTATTCGGATACTTACGCGATACTTAAACCCATAGTATGTATCCGTTGGAGGTACTCGACTCTTCATCGCGATACCGAAGCGCAATAAATCACTGAGACCGCGGATAACAATTTTTTCCATAAATCAAGATCGTGTCTAGGTACCTACCGGACCAGGGCCGACCTCAACCGGGTCCTTGGCGGGTCCTAAATTTTCAATATTCCCATCAGGGATGTGGTAGGCCAATTGCTGGCTGCCTTGAGCGATGATCGAACAATGCCCGTTTTTCCGTCCAGTCCTTCAATGCTGTTTACCTTTTGTATATATGCATTACGTGATACTCCAAGGCGTTTCGACGATCAGCAAATGGCTCCATAGTTGTGTATACTTGCATAAGCGTCATGCGACGCAACACACGTGCCACGGCCAGACATCAGACTCCTGCATCTCCGGGACAGTGAGTGTTGGAGTCTTGGAGTGTCGCAGGAGGGAGGTATGCTCTCTCGGCACGACTCTCTACTCTTTTTCACTATCCCCCAGCCACCCTACCGAGTTCCGACCCCAGCCCCACTCGTGATTCCTCAGCACGGTACATTGCGAGTTTTCAAGTCTCTCGCGGCTAGTGGGTTCTTTGTGTCGTCGGTTGCCCGGGCAACCTCAAGTTTGCTCGGGATTAAATATGTAGTTTTGAATTAGTCGACACAACACGGCTGGTAACTCCTAAGACATAGTTCGGGTTAGGTGAGGTTATGTCCGGTGGCCATGATAGGGACTGTTATCAGGTATCTGGTAGCGCCTTACATCTTTCTACTTCGATCCACAGTTTCCTATGGGAGGATCACTCGAATCGTCCATTCCACTGAATTTTCAAAAAGATTCGACAGAGTCGGTCGAGCCCCAAATATCGCCACGGAATTACTGTGTAGAGCGATTGAAAAAAAAAACAAGGCTCCGAGAGTTTTGATCTCCCGTTATACCGGTTTGAGAAAATCGTTCAAACGGCGAACAACGAATGCACAATTATTGACTGAGATCCAAAGAGTCGATTAAGATCGATCGCCCGAGGCTGCTCGGCTGGACCCTGAAATTTTCCGAGGCTAAATAAAAAATTAGCTCGCGCTGATATTAATCAACGTCAATTAACACTGAGTAGAGGAGAAAAAAAAGGTGGGAACTTTAAGTGTGCATGATATTATTCATATTCTCGTCGTATATTTTCTCGCGCGCGTTACACCCGCCTCTCACGATATTCCATTACGAAATGAGTGCTCAGCCAGCGGCGCGACCTGAAATTCCACCTCTGCATCTGCAATTGCATCTGATAGGAGGGCGCTCCGAGCTTGAAATTAACTACACGGGAATGGAGGTTGATTTTACGAAATCCGCGACAAAGGAGGGGGGGGGGTGAAGAAAATAAAGCAGGGGCGAGGAATACTTTTTACCGCGAGTTGACCTGCGGGATTCTGGAGGCCATTCGCAGAAATAAGCTTCCCTCGAATATCTCGTAGCTGGCGAAGGGAAATCCTAGCACGAAGCCGAAGTCTCAGCTTAATCGAGGTAAACTCTTAAATGTCTCCGCCATAAATCTAGCCTCGTTAGCATAACGCATTAGAGACTGTAGCCGCATGCAATTAAGTAAGTATGCTATTTTCCTGAAGCTTTCGGTGGGCTCCAAGTATTTCCCAGTATCTCGGGGGGGGTTCCTAGTGGGGTTCGTTTGGGACTGCCGCCCCCGTTCCGAGCTGTGGGGGCTGATCCCCCTTGATCGATGGGCGGGTACGTCCCCCAGGGTCTCCGCTGGCATTGTTATTTAACGTGAGATTGAACTCGCAAGCGGTAAAAGTACGCGTGAAGTAGTCAACCCCTACGGGGTTCGGCTTACGCACCCCGCCCCTCCTTGCGCCTGTGTGCGTACGCCCCTGCTCTCGCTGAGGGTGGACTAGCGCTCTTCATCCCCCTTTTGCATCTTCTGCACCCTCCCCTGTCCCCGCTGCCAGACGAGTCCGCACTCACACAGCCACGGGACAATCTCACCCCAACTCTGGGCTCTGTCGGCATCTATACAGAGGGCGGGAGGGGGGTGGTTGCACGTCGGCCTATCCTGAGAGATCTAAAGGATCTTTAAAGCAGGCTCTTCCGGCCCACACCGAGATTCTGAGACTCGGAGATTTTTCGACTCGCTAGCTAAAATATATCGTGTTTATTTGCCGAGAGGAATTGATACCCTCCGACGCTCAGGGGTTGTTCTCCTACCTGATAACGCAAAGAGATTTAGACGCGCGATGATAGGGGAGCAAAGTCTTTGGTTACGTTCGATACACGTATGGTTTGCATACAGGGGTGCGAATGACACCTAAAGCGGAACGTTTCGAACGAAGGGATGAATAATAAAAATTGTTAAAAATGTGGAAAATGAAATTTCGAGTGACTCGGATGTCACGTGCATCCCAATGGGACGTGTGCTGTGGAGGTTACAGGGGTTATAAAGGAGAGTGGCCTTGTTGAAAAGAGAATAAGAAGGGATGCTGCAAGAGTAAAAGAGGTCCATGAGAAATGGCTCGACGTAATCCCCCCTTTATACAACTTCCGTCCCCGTGCGCATTAACGCGCCATTATCATCGTGTAATATAAGTTATGG
>JARQTI010000739.1:195784-274261 GCA_030142655.1 Trachelus tabidus
ACGTAATCCCCCCTTTATACAACTTCCGTCCCCGTGCGCATTAACGCGCCATTATCATCGTGTAATATAAGTTATGGGGTCCATGGCGCGGTGTATTATCGGCCGGCAAGCCACCTCGGTAATTATATGAAATGAACGGGGGATCCGCGTCATATACACGCCATAGACACCGTAGACCCCATAGACACCATACCGCGCCATCAGCAATATATCCAACGCCGTTTCTAATAGGAACCGTTAATTTGGGAATAAGTGTGATGTATTTTATTGTTTTGCTCTCCATACGATACCGCCTAATGGCCCGAGCATTGTTCCGGTTGGGATAGAACTCATTTTAGAGAGTGCATCCATTTGTTTTTGTCCTTTGACCCGTCAAAATCGAGACCCCGGAGCCTGTCTGGCTGTTGCCGGAAATTCCCTATCCGGGAAATTCCCTTATCAACCCTCATCCGATCAGTCGTGCAAGAGGAGACCTTTAGCACCAGCCGAGCTAACTATCAGGTTACTAATGATCAACCCTAAAGAGGGGTTCCGGTATAGCTTGACGATCCGATTAATATAAAGCCATTCGATCGGTGTAATCAAGTTCAGCCAACTAGAGCCGGGAGACATCGGAATAAACACGAGTAACCGGAAGGAGTGGATCCAAGGGGTGGCCCGACCTCAGCTGATCGTAAGTACGAAAGGACGTCTGGCGGCGATGATATCTCAGCTGCGGTTCGGCAATCAGGGTTGTTCTGCCAAGACGGTTCAAGGCTGCTTTGCCGCGTACCTGTTCGGGACTGTTCCGGAACAGGAAACCCAAGCGTCAACGAGGTTCAGATTTATTCGCGGCTCCCGTAACGTTCCTCGCGCTTCTGGAATTCTCTGGGGATTATTAATGCCCCCTTTAGGACAGCACTCGCCAAGGAAGGACGCGGTAATGTCGGATATCGATTTATTTTCGGAGACATTATTAGGTCACGAAATCATTGTTATGCGCGGAGTTCGGTAATGCATTATTCAGACGGTCCTCTCGCCTATCCGTGTCTGCATCTCCATTGTAATTCCTTGGCGACTCATTTACATATCAACGAGCCCACGTTGGACTAGACCAGCTCGAAATTGCATTTGACATGAAATTTCGAAACTCCGAGCCCGCAACCCGATCTTACCGGAAATCCATCCTATCGGTTTCTCTTCTGAGCGACAGTCGTCGTTGTGTCCGGGCGATGGAATTTAAAAAATTTGAATTTCCCGCTCTGCCGCTCGTGCCTGTCGTCGATTCGACGGCTGCTCTCCTGTTTCCGTGTAATAAACACAGCTGCGAGTCAAAGGTGGATGAATCGTGCGTGTTTGCCAAACTCATGGATATGGGTGCTAACGTTATATACATTATGTAACCTGTATGGAAGCGCGGTATATACGAATGTACATACGTGCCGCTCTGCGTTCCGAGAGACAATATTTTACCACGATAAATTATCGTGACACCGAGCTACCGAACCTCAGGACACAAATCACTGCGCGGCAGGTACTTGCTCCGTGTTTTAACTCAGCCTACACATAATTCTGCATTATCGCTTTGCGATTCGTTCTAATTGTAGAACCGATCGGAATTACAGTCTAACGTTTTTTTATTTTCGAACACCCTGGGACAGGGTCGGGTCTTGGCAGTGAGTTGAGGCAGGACGGAGAACGTAGGACTGAGCGAGACGGAAGATAACGAAGGATATTTTGCTTCCAGATATTCATATCGAAACGACCTCGTAAACCCAACTAGATGCACTTTGGCTTGACCCGTTTCAAACGTTCCGACTAATTATCCGTTTAACGTAGTTTGCCTTTAGGTTTGGTAACTGGAATTGGATCGTTGGCCAACGTCTAATTGTTAGTCAAGAGTTGGGGTCTCGTGGTCTTGTGCTACGCGTCACTTTGCTACTGGGAAGAAAGAAACGAGGATTCAGGGAATCTGGGTGATAAGGGATCATGCGTGATATGTGTTAAATACAGTCATTGCGGAGTTCAGTACGGGAGGCTGATAATGGAAGGCGAATGAGTTTGTGTCAACAAAGGTTCTTGATAGGTCGTTAAACTGGGAATGAGAATAAAAGTAAAGGATAAGAATATAAAGCTCTACGAGTTTCACTCGTCTATTTGACTCCCACTCTTAAGCTCCCATCGACTCCAACCTATTGGCTTTACCTACAACCCTTATTTCCTCACACGCGAGACCGATAAAATTCACGAGCTGAGACTTCCGGTATCGCGAACGAGCACGTTGAAGGCTGTTCAGCGAAGAAATACGACGATTCCGGGAGTTTTATTTTGATGGCTCTTGAAATTTCGTAACGTTATCTGACGATTGATAAGAGATCGTTTAATTTATTATTTATCCATTCCAGTTACGCGCGTACGTCAGATCGATAAGTTGCACGATTTCATCGAATCCAGGACGCGTATTAGAAATCACGTATTTGAAACTGCAGGCACGACCGGCACTCGTGATAATTATATATGACGCAGGTGTTTTGAGTGATAAAATTTTGTAAACGCTGATAACAAAAATTTGGCGTCCTCCTCACGAGCGTTTATGTTACTCAGGAGTAATTTAATAATTTAGCCCATTGGAGAGCTACCGATAACGAATGTACTGATAACCTGAAATTCACGAGTGGACCCGAACAACTTCGTTACACGAAATTACTGTAATTACATGATTAATAATCGAGGGCTCTTTATTCGCCGATAAATTAATTCAGCATAAAGTCATGCGACCGATGTCAAAATCGTTATCAACGATTTGACGTGTCAGTCAGAATACTTTGGTACGAATTTCGAATATTCTCCATATCATCGATAATAATCTCGAGAATCGAGAGTAGCCACAAACGGTACCGGTTCTACGTCACGCGAGCTATACTAAAAGCGCATTCATACCCTTCTCGTTAAGTATTAATGAGAACTCGATCAGCCATTAGCATTCTCTCACGAGAATCCCAATACGGGATTCCCTAAGCTTTATTGCTACGGGGCGCTGAGATTCGCAGCATCACATTCGGCAGACAGAGTGCGTCGAGGATGAAAGGAGAAAAAAGATTCTTCGCTAAGCAGCTTACACGCGGAGCCCCTCGTCGAGCGACAGATCTCCAACGTGGGACATGTGTCCTTGGCCAAATCAACCCCCATATACGGTATTAGCCATCAGAGTGAAACAAGGGTGGAGGGATGATTTCGGATTGGGATATCTGCCAAGATGAACACGAGGACCAATAATGAGAGGATTTACCATATTAAGACTCCTCCGATTACCAGGGTCCATTAATGGACCTAAAGCGTCTGGTCCGCCTAGCTGATATTATTTGGACGATGCCGAAGAAAGTTTGCAAAATTTTTGGTATGTTGAAAAAAAAAGCAAAAATATTGACGAGTCTCTCTCTCTCTCTCTCTCTCTCTCACTCTTCTTCTCTCCTTGCAGTCTCCACGGCAGTAACTCGCAATAAACGTAGCGCTGCGTTACGCTTACGTTTGCTGGGTAGTACGGGGCAGTCAGCAAAACGGCGGCCAATCACCATAGAGATGCTATCGAGTAGCCCATATAACACTCCCCGATGCCAATAGAAACAAGCGTGTCCCGGCCGATACGAACGACAGGAGAGCGATACACGTACGATAGGACACCTGGATAGGGAGGTTACGGGATATCGAAACTGCGCCTTCCGGTTGGATCGGCCAATTCTAATTAATGCTATCGATAATTAATTTCCTCAACTAATTTGATCGTACCGCTTGGCGAGATCGAAGAACAGCGAGTACAATAATTATTTATGTCATCGAACAGTAACAGACTATTCGAACGAGTGTCTATCGAAGTTCGAGCAACGTTTGGCAAATCAAATTCATTGGTAAATAATGTTTCTAACTTTCTTAATTTTTATATATGAAATTCAGCGTGATCGATAAAATTTTATTAACATTTACGATACGCCTAACAAAATTTAACAATTACGGACACTCGTTAATGTCCTCATAATTATGCTCGATGGTGCATGCCCCGGTAATAACGGCTCGGACAGCTACGGCATTTTGGATTATTTAAATACGAGTAGATAATATTTTCATTAGCAGATACATTATCGAATTAATTCATAGCAGGTAAACCCCAGCACGTTCGTACTGGCTGATCCTCAATTTGCCCTAGTCGCCATGATGCTAGAATCCAACCCATATACCTTCATCCCCATGCTTGTCAAGGGTAGTATCCAAAATCCCAACTGATCGTTACGCACCCTTATACAGTTGGCATCCCTTTTTTTCAAACACCCCAAAACGACAGCCTGGAAAGAAATTGTGATGCAAAATTTGTTAAATTTACTCGGATTCGCAATTTCACTTGAACTCCCCCAACGTGCCCGAGAAGCTTCTATCCCTACCCTCGTCCATTACTGACCTTTGACCCCATAACTTAGAACTTGGGAACAGGTCTGAGTCTTCGGGATTCTCGGGCGCTCGTTTCCAGTATGCCCAGCAGTGACTCAATTTCCAAACCAGGCCAATGTGAAATACTTGGACACGATGCCCGAGGCAATCGGGCGGCACTTAAACGATAGTCCCCATCTTATATATATATTTGTACACATGTGAACCGATACGAAGCCAGGATCAATGATTTCCGTCGTTTAATGTAATACCGGCTTGATTAACCAAACCCACGTGATGCGTAAGCTTTGCAGTTGGACAAAAGTTCCAACTGTCTCGTAACAGCTCCGATGTATCACGATCCCATGTACATCGGAATCTCTTAGTGATAATTTAGAGCGTAAGGGAACTGTCGGATCTTTGTTCATCTTGCAGTGTGTATCTTCATTGACAGTTACGTCAAGTCTATGGAGGAGTTTAACTTATCGTAGTATCTCTGGCAACAGTGATGGCGAACTAGATATACCGTATACAGATGGAACGAAGTATAGCTACAGTTCCAAGCGGTTGACTTCAGTCAGAATAGCATTACGTTTCTTGGATGCAGTCAAATATCAGGTAACCAAAAAGGAGAGTAACTTCGTTAGCGATACGTTGACTTCGTGAAACCCAATTCGCGATCGCCCATTAGCTAAATTGAGAAGTGGTTCAGGTAAATCGAAAGCATTATTTAGGCGAGTCAAAGAAAAAATCGGTAGACGAAAATACTTAGGATCGAGAAAGAATTTGATTGCGCCGAATGATCTATTTTTTGTAGACTGTCAAACCATCGTATCAGTTTTTCGTAAGGGTGGATCTTTTGTTCGTCTTTTTCCGAAAAGTATCGAACGATGGTCGGGACGCGATACTAATCTAATCTAACAGTCGGGTTGGATCGGTCGGAGCCCATATGGACTCTGGATTATGCATTCTGCTCCATTTGCCGCTGGGAATTGATGCACGGGAGGAAAGCAGCGAAACGTGAAGATCTGGCTGGGAATCGCGACATCTTTTCATGTACGTGCATATATGAATGTGTGAAGATGCCACTGGGGGATGATTCGATCGGGGTGGGAGTGCGCCGAGATAAAAAGAATATTTAAAAAATTCCAATGGCCGGAGGATTACGGTAACCGTGGAAGGAAGCAGTTCAATTAGCCAGTCGGAGGTTCCGGCTAATTGTTCACCAGGTTCTCATCCGACCCCGATGGAGACGCAGGGAGTCCCAGACGAAGCGTCGCGACGTCATCCCGACCCTTTTCTCCCATACCCTTCTCCAGTCTTGGTTCGACCTCGTGAACGAACCCGACGCGCAGCATCCCTTCTCCAGTGGCACGCGAACCCTCTCCTCGTGGAGCCAGATACCCAGGAAGCACATGGGCTGGTTGTTATACCTGGAGGAAGCCACTGTACCCACGGTACGTATGAATGTACGGTCCTCGCGGTGCCATTAGCCCGCTAATCTTAATGGAAAAGGGTTGTGCCGAGGCAAAAGCAAAAGCGATTGCGCGGCGACTAAGGGGGCTGTGGGATACATTTCAGGCGCCATTGAGTCCAGCCTGTTTCTAGCTTTTAGACGTTTCTCACTGAAAGGGGAATTGTTTCTCTCTAATGGGAACGAACGAGTCCCGATAAAACCCTCTTTCAACCCTGGAGTGTTCGCGATTTCGGGATCTTCCCCTCCGCGTCTCTGTTACCCAACATATCGACACACCGACGTGTTTCCACAGTCGTATACCTATTTCGCAATTTATGCGTAATTGTGAACATACCCTTGTCACAAGGTAACTTCCTACCGGATGATCCGACTGTCGTAAAGCCACGTGTATGATTTTACTATTTTTCAAAGGATTTTATATAATTTACGTATACACTATACCCATGTGCATCGAATGGAGGATCCAGCATATGGCCCGGTGCATTGTTATACGGAGGAATTCCTTAGGGCGAGTATTCAAGAGGCAGCATCTCCCTCACTTTCGGCGGTTTGCAGTCACAGCATAGTTGACCCTATAGCAATATCTGGTGCGTCGAAGATCGTAGCCACAGGGGCAACGCAGCTCGAGGGCTAATTAGTGTGGGCCGGGGTCGAGCTGGGGAAGGGCTGGCCCTGCCCGTTCGGGCTCACGGGGATCCTTGGGTTCGTCCATCAAGCTGGAGCTTCGAGGGTGCCGGTACTGCAGGATGATGGGAGGGTCGGAGTTTCTAGGGTGAAGCCACAATCGGCCATGGGGCGAATGCGGCGCCGATCTATGGCTTGTGGCCGGATGACCACAGCGTTCCGGATTATGCGCTCCCGTCGCCTCCCAATCTTGAACGCGTTAAAGACGGACCTGCCTGGAGGATCGATGGACACGGAGCCTCGCCCAACTGTATCGGTCATCGGTATATCGCCCTTTTGCTTTCCCATATTTTTTTTCTCTATTTTTAACGTAACTCCCACGCTAAGCCTGTGCCCGTGCGCCAAAGCCAGGACCAAGTCGAGGATCTCTCCTTCTCCACTGTACACGGCTTCCGACTGCTGCATTCGACTGCATCGCTGCAGTTTAAAGACTCAAGCTCAAACGATAACTGCCAGCCATCCTCGATTCCCTGGAAACAAAGCCGGGATTGCGCTCTGGTTATTAAATAAACGATACGACGGAAACACCGAGACCTCTTTCCCATTAGAAAGGAAACTGCCCGAGTGCATATGCAGACGCCTCGCATGGACGCCCAAACCTTCCTCCGCTGGCCCCGTTCAAAAAATCCAGCACGAGGATCGATGGGAAATAGGTGGATTTTTCTGAACTCCTCCTCGCTCCGGGATGAGCCTCTATCGGTGCTCGGTGCTATTTCGTTTGAGTACATCCGCTGGGTAATAATGCAGACGTCGATGGGGGAGCATTCGTGCAGTGAAATACTTTTCTCTGGGAGGACTGTACAAGAGAATTGCTGTGAGCGGAGGACGTTTGAGCTTATTATGGGCTATTCCATGGAGTACAGGGGACTCGATTAGAAATCGGGTCAGGCTGGTTCGATAAAAGGACGAGCGTGTCCTGGATATAATCTCCTTTCATCCCACGAGGAGTCGCATTGGCCGCGTGGCTGTACTTCGGGTGGAAGAGGGAACGGGAGGGAAAAAAGTGGAAGAAATCGGGTTTCAAAAAACGACATAATCCTGGAAAGCAATCTCGGTGGTAATTGTCCGTAAGCGGTGCAAAGATTGCGGCCAATTTTTGCTCTTCCGTGCGTACGCCAGCTACCCTTGCTACCCTTGCCGAGAATCTAGGGAATTCATGGCACTCGCGTAACCAGGGAACCGCGCCGAGAGAGAGAGAGAAAGAGAGAGAGAGAGAGAGAGAGAGAGAGAGAGAGAGAGAGAGAGAGAGAAATATCAGGAACCGGAGAACCGAGGAACCAGCTGGGAACCGGGCAACCAGCCATGTGCCAGGCTTAGAGTGAGTTTTTCCTGGCAAATAAAAGGGACATCGTGTGTTCGGCAAGGTTGGATGAGGTCGGAGGCTGGAAGCAGATTCAGAGGCAACGGCGTCGGTGCAGAGATGGAGGGGGGGACGACAAGAGGGGTAGAAACGAGGGTTATATAGGGGTTGGATTTTTGGACTAATGCCAAGTCCGGTCGAACGAAAGCTGGTAAAACTGGACGGAGGAGCAGGAGAGCCTCGGACATTCGGAGATTCGCAGGCCAGTGACCACGAGTTTTGGAGCGTATCAGGAAGTCTGGATGTTAAAGTCGTATCGTTGGATTTGCCAGGAATTTTCTAGTTAAAAAATACAAGGGAAAAAGGTAACAAGACTTTCGTAATACACGTATAGGACGTCAAAAAAAAATCCTTTACTCAGATCTTCCCCACAGGACTCTTAACTTATTCTTCGTAGCTCATGGTCCCGAAGAGGTCCTTAGAAAATTTTCAAAAAAAAAAATCCTAACGATTCCGCCCTTATCTCCGAGCCTCAACAAGGTACGTTTAATTAAAATTAGATTCTCGTGAATTCTGCCTTTTTATTACCCTCTCCCATTCACGTCTTTCCAATCTTCGCCGCATCTCGTCCTCTTTATTCTCTCCTCGGCTTCTCCATCCGGCTAACGGAGGTCGGGAAAACATTTGCAGGCAGACGAGTACGTGAAGTTTTGATTAAAACTAAGCAGCGAATAAAAATACCTCGCTCGTCTGGCACGCGTGTTTCGTTCGAGCACAAAGCGAGCGAGAACAACATTCAAAGGCTGAGATACAGCGCGGCAGCTAACTAACGTGCCTGACTGGCTGTGTTAACGCTTATCATATTGCGAACACGATTCCGGCGTCCTTGACGTCGAATTCTCTGACGTTTCGAATACCAAAATCTGAGCGTCAATCGCGAACGATATGGGGCGCGCGTTTTCCGCAGGAGACAATTCGAGGATCATTTTGAACGGGGAATAAGCCGAGAGAGTGACAGATAGACAGGGAGTACGGCAGACAGAGAGAGAAAGAACATTCGAGCGATCTAGACTGGTCTACTGACACCATAAAATTCTCATGGTTTGTCCTTCTTAGCTAAGGGATCTATTCATGGTGGTAAAGACACGGGTCAGTCCTTTCTATTTTACGAACAGACTTTACACGGGGATCAGGAGTAGGTGTAGCGAGTTGCCGGTATCGTGTTTAATTCACGGAAGAAAAATATAATAATAAAAATGAGGTTAGGTAAAGAGAAGGTCCAAGGGTTGTAGACGAGACTGCTAAAGTTTATTTGACACTCTTTCTAGCGTTTTCTCTCTCTCTCTCCCTGTCTGCCTATAGCTCTTCCACCCCTCGAAATTCATCCTCGGTGCGAGGCACGTACCCAACAACCGCCCATATCTACTCTAGGTAGCTACTACAAAAACAAAGCCATATAACCGTCGCGCCTCCCCCCTTCTGCCACTCTCGCCCTTCACTAGCGTCGTAGCACCAACATAACATAATCCGAACCCCCATAGCTTCGCGAGTTTCCCATAAGAGGTCTCGACACTCCACGTCTCCGGGTCTCTTAAGCGGGAAACAGGAGGGCTTTCGAAATGCCTCGAGCTACGTGCTCGGTTATAGGTCCTTCTGAGATCCTTTAGCAGGATAGGGGAGAATGCAACTAGCGTTGCATCAGGTGCACGATGCACGCATAAAGTCTCCTTGTTAAGTTCGCCACCTTTGTGGATCCTTTGCATACTCTCGAAGGACCGTCTCTGCTTACCAACCAATACTCAAATCGCTTTCGCCTCCTCCTGGACGCAGCGTTCTGTAATAATTATCGGAATCCTGAAGAGCAGCGAATGGGGTAAAAAAAAACTTGGATTCGATATTTTATCGACGTTTTCCTCTCAATAATTCTGATATCGCATTATTAAACATTCCTGAAAGACCCGACGAATCGAATTTACTAGCAGCCCGTTTTACTCTAGGCCGAAGATCAAAGCCGTGGATACTAAAACAGTTGGCGGTTATCGGGGTTACTTTTGCCAAGTCCAAGAGAGACGAATAAGGGGATCGCTTTAGTCAAAGAAAAAAAAAACTTTTATCCATTTATGTTACGCTCTTTCCCATCTTGTCCCACGTGTTGGGTCTACTTGTCAATTACATGTAAGGCACGGCTCTACCTATGAGGGAGAAATGATTGATATTCGCTATGCCAAAGGATGATTGTTATTGGCTATAAGGATCTCGACCAATCAGAATAATTAGTTCTCGAATTTAACTGTTGTCAAATCAGTCTGTCTTGGGACACCGATTGGGGTGCCTCGAGCTGCCTCGCGCTCCCGGGCTAATTCTTTACAGTTTTTCTATCCGTGTTTCCTATACGGTACAGGAAGTTCTCGCTTGCGTAGTTCGCGGGTTGATCTCGCTATATCCTGAAAATCCTATAGATTTTCTGCCTGCGTTTCGGAGGTGCAGTGTTTTGCTATAGCGAAGCGTTGTGTTACAGTGCAGTGTCCACGCGAGTGTCACCTGGACGCAGTTCTCGGCCTTCACGAATCAGCTGAACCAGCTCCGGTGAGTAATCTCAATTTATTAATCGGTGGAGGGATTTCGATTTTACAGCTCCGATTCGTTCTGGTACGTTCTCGAACGATTGCTCTCTGTTTCCGCTTAACGCTTAACTCCTAGCCTCTCTCTACGTCAATCCAGCAGCCTGAGCTGCGGCGCATTTCCGTAACCGTTCGCTCCCGTTCGTGTATTCAGTTGCGTCTGCTGATTTTTTATCTCCCAGGTCATACCAGCTGTCGGTTCCCGTTGAAAAAAAGAATTTGCTGGCGTCCGCCTGTCATGCGGAGGCTGGACGGCCGAAGCTGACGCAGATTAGCTCTCGAATTTTCGTTATCGGTGTCGGGTTAAAATATATCCATATATTTCTCTATAGAACCTGCGTATAAATTTCCCCCTTTAGCTCTCGAAACCTTTCTCGAGGACGTCGTCCACGTTTCCTCTTTCACTTTTCTCGATCGCTTAACCCCTTCTCTCAGTGAGCATTCTCCACAGCCACCCTTTTTTTTTTAACTCTTCGATACTCCCGTTACCTTTTACATCGGCCGCCGTAACGAGCGAGCCACTCCCAAAGAAGCGGCTTAACGAGGAAGCAGAAGCGAAATGTGCGAACCGAGCGAAGAGACGAGAATCGATATCCAGCTGGAATAATTCATAATTGCACGATTAAAAGAGGCCTTTCTAAATGGCCTGACTAAAGCTGGCAAGGGGACTACTCATTATACGCACCCCTACGTTAGATGCTGCCCGGGCAAAATTATACAGATCAGTTCGCCTTTTCAAGTTTGGCCTTTGATGTTTCAAGATATGAGGAATTTCGAAAAAAGAATATTTACCCCACCCCCATCCCTTTTTGCCCAGAGACATTAATCGTAATACATACATATAATTATGCTTGATAAGCCGATAAAATAATGTTAACATGCAACTACTCCTACGGACTCTATACCACGTGGCTCCTTTGTAAACCACATATTTTTTTTAAGTAGTCGCGCACTACCAGTCACCAGCTATTCAGCTGCCAACAACCTCCCAAGCTGGAAATCATTCTTATTATCGTTAACCTTCCCTTATCTAAAAGGGTGGCTGGTAGATCGATGACGAATGCCACGTTATCATCGTGTGCCGGACCGCACGAATCGTCAAAAATTCTTTCTGAAAGTAACACGGAAAAAAAGTCAGATTCGCAAAGTAGAATCGCTCGGCTTGGCCATGTAGAAAAAAGTTGAAAACGGCCTAGAAGTACCGATTACACGCGAACAGAATCACCGGTAAAACCATTGCTATCGAGCGAAGCAGCCTGATTACTCCAGAGTGCCGTTTCTTCTGAAATAAGGGAAGCGGAAGTCAAAATAAAGGTAACGACTCCAACTTGTGGCCAGATTTTCAGACTTATTTTCTATTGCAAACGATACTGTCATTTTGGATTACTGTTCTGAACTAGAATTACAATATTTTATTTACGAGTTATTATAGCCTGGTTGACTGGCTATGATTAATAGGCTGACACCTGGCCCACGTGTGGATACTCGTAATTGTACAGTGAATATATCAAATCTGGTCACACGTATCGGAGTGTGCCTGGATTAGGCTATGTACAGGAATTCGCCAGCAAAGCCAAGACAATATCAATTTTGTCCAATTGTCCAAAAACTGGGTTAGAAATGTGAGTCGGATGCAGGGAGCAAAATGGATTGGATTCGGGAAACTAATGACAGACGTGTTTTCTTATGCAGACATTTTTGGGCTCTTTTACTCCCGACGCGCAGGTCGATCCGCGGGCTCAGTTTGCTCTTGAAGCTATTGGAGCAGCCCTGGGAAAACTGGTACAGCTACACGTATAATTAACTGTGCCCTCAACGTGGAAGCTCAAGGATAGAGAACCGAGACCCTATTTCTCTGCTGTGTGTACAAGAAATTGTTGCTCTGGGCTATGCGTAGGGGATGATCCGTAGGGGTTTGGCCCATGAATAACGGAACGCTTTGCAATCAGTTTACGTAATCGATGCTTCAGAATTACGACTCGGGACTAGTCGAGCACATTCGATTCGTCGTTCGTTCTGCGATAGATGGAACGAAGGGACATGGAATACAGAGAAGTGAAACAATATTATGAAATAATAAAGCGGAACGGTCGGCTGAGGGGTGGACTGGGTTAGCGTGACGTCATAAGTGTAAAGGTATGACGGAAACTTTTGAAGCTTCAGAAAATCGCAGCTGAAATTTACTTGGAAACGTAGTTACGTTCTCATTTGGTTTCTCCCGAGGGACACAATTGCAATCTTCGTCGACCCGTAATTTTCCAAGGGAATTGCATTAGGAGGGTGCAGGAGGGTTTGTCGTTGGATCCGACCGAAAAGCCAAGAGTAGCACAAGAGGAATATGGACGTCTGCGAAAAATTGCTGGGAAAAAAAATTAATTCGATTCAGCCCAATCTTATTATCGTAGATGACGTAACGGCACAGCCAATTCAAGTACGACTTGCAATTATGTACGTTTATTATTTGAGAAAATATTTCGAAGAATCAAAAATAATTCCACCGTGCACGTCTGGTTCTGCCAACCGAATTTTGCTTCAGAGGGAACCTCGCGTAGAGATTTGGTAAAAAAAAATTAAAATGAACTGTACAAAAATTAATGATACTCGATCGCGTCCAAGTGATTGACTTTGCTAAAGTTTAGTCTTAGTACAGGCTCTGGACAATTTCTGTTTTTTTCAAGTTTCTCAAGCAACAGCGTCTATGTCGGTAGGGGTTAGGCTCGCAGCCGAGGAAACTCCTTCGTGCAGCCATTAATGGCTTCTCGCAAAGCACCCATACTTCTTAACGACGAGAAGCGCTTACTTTTCCCCCGTCACTTTCAACATCACCCACTTCCGTTTCACTTGCCCTTCTCTGTGCTTGGCCATTATTCGCCAGATCGAGTGCCGGGTTAAGTGTGTATTCCGACGTGAGACGCGAGAATACGGGCTGCACGTGGAATTCCAGAATTGTGTGAGATCCGGTACAAGCCAGTGTCATCGTACTTCCGGTTCTCTTCCACCCGATCGAATCGCCAGAAGTCGGCTGCGTCCGATCTCACTCCGAGCACGTCTCTTCCTGTATTCTCGCGGGTGCTGCAACCAGACTAAACTTCGGTGCATTTAGCACCGGCGTAACAAGACGGCTAACGGGAAGCAACACGTTGCACAAAACTTGTTCTATTTATCAGGGTTAAGAGAACCAGAACGGGTCTGCGCTGCAAGGGGTAAAATCGCTAACTTCTCCAATTAGTAGCTACGTTTACCAACGCGAGAGGCGCCACCGAGACGCGAAACTTTTGCATTTAGGATTTTCAGGATTTCACTTGGCGATCCAAGCCAGGTACCAAATCGGCTGTTTTGTCATTCGCGAAGAAGCCGGACACTTCGAGTCCTCCTACGCTTTGATAACAGCCGTCTCTAATTTTATTCACGACCGCGTGGAGAATCTGGAAATATCTTTTATTATTTTCGTAACACGCCTTCACGTTCTTGTATCCGTGACGCAATCTAAAGGTCACCGGGTCACTTCCTTGCATAAACAAATTAATCGATCCACCGCCTACTTTACGTATACCTATAGACGTCGAGTCACTGTTACGCGGGTCGTCTTTAAGAAACATCCCGATTATTAATAACGACTGTAACAAGACTCTCGGCTGTCGCGCCCAACCGAGTCTCCAAGAGAATCAATCTTCCTCTATCTTTTCGGCTTTGCGTTTCGAGACGAGCGGAAGTATGATCTATCCGTTTCTTCGTTATATCCGTACACCAGCTTCGTGAAAAGCAAGTTACCAGGAGCAACCTTCGAAAGCATTCCAGACGCCACCTCTTCCATCATGCTTCTTCGGCTCCGAATCCCTTCATCCTCTTGTCGCTGTGCGCCGTAGAGTCGAAAACGACCCATGAGTATTGCTCAGGAGAGCGACTATGCTATTTTGTTGAATTGACCAGAGGACAAAGGGGATTACGCTTTCCGAACGACTGGATGCCAACGTTAGGGGATGGTTATTTCGATGTTAGGGGATGTCGAGATTACCTCAGTCTCCTCTCTGAGCTTCCTTTCTCAGAGATGCCCCCACTCCCCCCCCTTAATGCCGACGTTTGTTTTCGGTTAGTCCTCGCCAGTCGACCGAGGGTGGATGACGATTTTCAGCACTGAACAAATTTTCTTACGGGCTAAAAATAAAAAGGATTCGGCGGCATTGCGTCACACACTAAACCACTTGGCGATTATCTTCTTCGATCTTTATCGGAACACCTACCCTTCGGCACTTGGGATAATCTTGCATTCCACCCCTGTACGTTCGATCCCAGCGATTCTAATTCCCACTTAACATCAAACCTCGATACGGGTTGTCGCTTTCATACGTGGCTGGCACGGAGTGTCAAGCTCTCGTTCTTACCGCAACCCTGATTGACCTCCGGATTGCTGGGTTGCTGGATAAATAATTAAACGTAGCGGCAAACACCGTTAAAGGCGAAAGGAAATTCCTTGAATAGCCTCACTTCCGGCGGCAGTTGAATTCACCCGAGCAGAAGGAAGACGCTTCCTTTCATCATTTACGCGACCCTCCGTTATACTGGTTCGCTCGTTAAATACATGTCACGTGCTGGACTAGCAACCAAGTACTGTATTCCCTGTATCGATTAGCAATTAATATTATCGATCGAATATCGATTGGTACCTACCTTGACTTCGAACGAGATACGCATCGACTCATTGGCCTTGGGCGCGATAGTTCCATTAGTGACCAGGGGTCGAGGGTGGGGGGTTGTCAAAAACACATTAGAATTATTGGGAAAAAGTAATACTTAATAAGTATAGGAAGTACCCCTGGTGCTACTATCCATCCTGGAAGACTTTTTTGATTCAAAAAAATAAAAATCGATATGCATCCTCGACTATCGATTCCTGATGGCGACAGCCTCGAGGATGGAGAGCAGCTTCGGCAACAACTTTTCAATAAACCGCAAGGCTTCCGGTTCTTGTATTTCGTACCTCTCTCCTTATTTTTTTTTTTTCTTTCACCCTCTACGTCGTCACGTCTCCCTCGACTACAGGACGAACTTTGCACAATTTGGGAATGGGGGATTCACTAAGAGACGAGTGTCAAGTCTCATTTTCTATGGAAGAGCCGCGAATCTATATATATACACAAGATACAGTTCTTAGGATGAGTGACAGTTATCGCTAGAGTGACGTCACTTCTTTATTCTCTTACGTCACAGCTCTTGCTATATACCCATACCTGTTTCTAACATTCTGATTATTCAACGATGTGCGTGGGGGTATATATAAATTATCATTAACGTTTCGAGACCAATATAGCGGCCATTAATATATAGTTACTCAAAATTTAGATGAAAATACGTGAAGTTCCTGAGAATGAGCTAAGAGAAAGGAAAATAAGTAAATCAGGGGGAGAATTCTATTAATTGAAGTCAGTGAAAGGGCCAGGCGAAGCATTATGATTTTTCAATGCATTATCGACTCTTCTCTTGGTTTACACTGTTGCCATTCTCTTGAAGGAGCATGTAGCTTCGCTTACCTCAGTTCCAGCCTTCGTCTTTGATAATCAATTTTTTATTTTAATAATTTATCTTTTATCATTTTTAATATCATTATTCTTTCGTCGGTTGTTCAGAAAGAGAGAGAGAGAAAGAAAATAATTTTTAAAGATACTTCAGGAAAATGACATCAAGAGATGATGAAAGCTCGAGCGATTAAGAATTAAAGAAGATGATATCGCTTTGGTATCGATCCGCCAATCGGTGGACATACTTGCTGAAATGAAATAACGGTAACCGTAGATTTCGCGTATTTTCGATATCCTCCAAGCTACACGCGATTCCCGATCACTTTATTCGCAAAGAAGTCGGTATGGCCTCAGAATGTCGATTGCAACCAGTTACATTGTAAATTCGCCTCGATTCGGTGCGACGACGGCGAAAAAGCTCGGAGATTTCAAAACGTCCTTCTCTTAATACGACAAGAGTTTTCCTCTCGCTCCGTCCTCCATTTCATTTGTCGTTTCGTTTCGCTTTATCAATAAAGCCCCATTACCCACTTGCGACTGACATAAAGCACTCGTGTAACTCCATACGGTGCTGCGGTTCGTTTGTGCATTTTTCTGTATTACCTACCCGTCTCGCAAAAAACACGTATGCATATCGTGGATGCGTAATAATATGCAAAGCCGAGTTCACAATTCCGCGATTCGCAACTGCGGCCGAGTCAGTTTCTTACGATCGAATTAGCAGCCAATCAAAAAATTTTATTAATTTCTCATCTCTCGATAGCGAAAACTAACGTGCCAACTGATAAGAAATTCCGTGCTATTGCTAACGGTCTGCGTCATCGGTGGATTTCAAATGCAGACAATGATAAGCGGACAGACGGTTGATACCGATTAGGCCTAATAAAACGACTGGATAGGATTTGCGATGTCGAGCCTGATTCACGGCATGATAACAGCTATGGTCTTATCAATTTTCGTAGAACCCGAAGACTGGCAGGCAGTGTCGATAATCTCGAGAGATTCTTGAGATCTCTTGGTTCATCCAAACAGAAGCGTCGTTGACGTCGCGTCGGCACGTAGGTCTGCTTCCAGCGGGTCGACGTCATTCGTAGGTATTTCATTGCGGCGGTCTGACGTCATCGGGTCGGCATGCACTCTGGTCATCCTCGAGTCGGGTCGGCGCTCCAAGTGCAGTTGCAGTCAGCCCGCTAACAAGTAATGCATTCATAGGCGTATACTTGCGCTAAGTAAACCTCAGGAAGCACTCGGCCCTTCGCGTAGCGACGTCATCCTTTCATTTTCATAAATGAGCCGCGAAATAGGGATCAGCCCTAACCCATCCAGACTTCAAGACTCCAGCCTATTAATAAGATAGTCGTATACCGGGGGAGTCCAACCGGACGAGAATTTTGAAAAAAAAAAATTGTTCAGAACCAAAAATCTCGAATTTCTTTTTCTACCACTATCCTGTACTCTCCATTCACGTTCTAACGATCGTCCACTTACCGATTAACCCAATCGTCGACTTCCGCTTTGACCGGAGGAACTGAAAAGTTTCTTTCGTGTCAAGGTCCTGGGAGAGCCTACGGAGACAGGGTGCGTCATCCTACCTCTGCAGCAGTAGGCCGTAACCGATTGCCATGATTCACCTGGACGATGGTTTCCGCCAGTCGAGGAAGACCCTCGTCACGGTCCCCTGGTTCTGCGACGTTAAAACGGCCTTTCAGTCCTGCGGCACCTGTAGAGAAATGTAAGCGACATGCCTCGTGCACAACGCACGACCGACCACGTGTCCCGTGGTGGATCGAGCGACCCCGTCCGTTGCTGCTCACGACAGTTGTCGAAAAACCGTTGGTCGTCGCCGAAACCCGCTGCCAAGTTTCGTACGGTTTTATCAATCGACAGCTGATAAGCTCAGGTAGCTCGTGTAGAAACAACGTTAAACTCCACGAGTCGTAGTCACGATTTTAATTATCGCTGCAATGTAAACGAATATTTTATGCGACGAGCGTGACGCTTAAGGATTTTCTACCCTGTTTCGCTACCTAAAACGTTTCCACAGGCAGCCGCTTCAAAGTCTGCAAAATCGCATGCGGATTTCATTTTGCAAAAACCCTGCTCTGTTTTATGTACAGTATATCTATAGTTGCCTCGTATACGGATTACACACTAATATCTGTAGAGCTTTTAGGGTCTCTGGTCAATTGTAACAGCAGAGTCATTTTCTTGTTAGATTTCTGGGAGAGGGACGGAGACAGAGAGCGAAGAGGAGCCCAGACTAGTCTCGAGCCATTTTAACGGTCCTTACACAGTCATTATCATATTCATGTGGATATCCGCCTGCACCGTGTCCCGAGTGTTAAGTAGATTTTCAGTGCGGTATTAGCCTGCTAATTATTACGTAAGACTCAGGAACGGAGAAACTAAGTCACGGAGCCTGACGACAGCTCGGAGCTGTTTTGCTTTCGATTCGTTGAACCAGCGCGGCGCGAACGTCGACGGGCGTCCCTGACGTGGGAAATGGTCTACGTACGCTCGTGACGGAATTGCGTGCACCTGACGTCGAATAACGAGGAGATCTCGTGGGATCGTTATTTCCACGAGTCTTTTCTTTTCTATGTAATTCCGACGTAACGAGAACGAAGGATCGATTTTTTCGTCTTTCTCTATTTCGGTTTCTTTTTTTGGCCTCCAGATTCCTGGATATCCTGAAACTTTTATTTCCCCTATCTCCCCGTAACGTGCTATATGATTACGTACGCGTGACTGACGTTTCTTTCGGTGATAACTTTTCCAAACACGTATATCCACCGAATCATTAATGGAGTTCTTTGGGAATTAGTCTCACCCTATGTTATTGACTTTTGTGATTATCAGTGAGCTCTCAAAACTCTTATTGTTGGTCTGTCCTGTGTCGATTCAATATTCATAGACTGTTACGTCAATCTTACTGATAACGAATGACCTTCCCACGTGTCACAACAAAGTCACGTCCTGTCGTATTCGTTTGACTGACGTTTATCCCATGCACTCGTAAGTTCATCTTTCCTACGTGCACGACCATTAGTCTTTCCGGCTAATGATTTACCGCAAAGACCTGATTTCTTTTTCTTTCGTTTTTTTATGAAAATTACAAGGCGTCCCTTGAAAGGAAAGAAGCTTGGTTGCGTCATCAAGACGTAGCAGTCTCTGTTGTCTGGCAGGTGGACCAGGGGTCGAGGAGGTCAGGAGATCAGGGATGCGAGGGATACGAGGGAAAAGGTGAAGCACTCGAGTCGAGTCAGCGTCACCTGTGGCCCTTCCGGTGTTTAGCCAATGCTTCACTTCCGCCTCGTAGCACCACTTACCGACTTCCAGCTTCCTCAAGTTTGTCTCGAAGGTTATCACGTTGCTATACGTCTTATCACCGGTGCCCCTTAGGGTCGTTCGTTTGTGCGTCGCTTAACCGAAGTATCGTGAAAACGGAAATTCATTAATGCTATAAAAATGGCTCGATATTCCACGCGAACGATCGTTGGTCACGATCCATGGATCTTTCGAAAGATAGACCTCAGCGGTGATCTCTGATTACTCACGAGTGTAAATAAATGATCTAGAGGCACTGTGCGTGTCTTTGGAGCGTGCGACCGGAAGTCCACGTGATACTTTGACAAAGCTGCGTTTCCTTTGAGACTGTAAGGACAATACGAGCTCAGGTTCTATTTTAGTTGATTCTTTGACCTTATTTTTCTCGTGCCTCCCCTCGCTATTTCCCTTGAAAAATTTGTCGATTTGCTTTGGACTTTTATCGATATAATTAACGCGCGTGAATCGAGCCAGGCTGTAGTTTATTATCAGAAAGTTCGTTATCAGAAAGACAAGATGCAGGAACGAGGTGGCAGACTGTACCGATCGAATTAACAGGTGCCGACAATTCCACGTTTTAATTTGTTAAAACGTACGGGAACCCTCGTCGAAGTAAATTCGGGTAAGAAAGTCTGATCGAAGTGTCTCGCAAGAACTTCTTACCTGATTGTAAGAAAATTACGGTTTAAATTGCATTCGGTTACTCGCGTAAGGTTAGGATCATCGAATCGCCCTGAAAAGTGCATTCGACGAGCTTTCGGAGTCTCGGAGTTTGTTCGAGGAAAGTCGGGTAATTCCGCGAGAGGCTTTATAAGGAATCGTATTCGGGAGTCCGGTCGGTAAGGTAGGAAAGGTGACGGTACAGGGACGCAGGAGGAGCGATACTTTAAAATTAGGCAAGCGGCGGCCTTTGGAAGGTCTGTTTAATCTGGCAGCCTGGCAAGGCGCTAGCTTGGATCAGATTAACGAGCTAATATCGGATGATGTCTCGGGCCGTTGGGATATCGTCCAAGTAAACTCGAACGTAGCTACTTCAGGAAGTTCGAAGGGGGCTAAGGAGGGAGGGTGTGCATGGGATCGGAGGTCCAGGGTTGCACAGGGTGGAAATGCATCGCATGGGAATTCGGTAGGGCAGGTTGCATAAGAGCCACAAATTTTGATGGTGCTCGAGCTGCTTATTAACTCGAAGGACTTTCGAGTGAAAGAGGCTGTATCTCGAGAGAGCCCGAAGAAATCCCATCGACCGTTTCCACTGGATTTCGGGAATTTCTCATCCGTTCGGCCACTCATTCGCAGTCTCGCAAAGTCAACGGTAGCAAAATCATCTGGCGGAACCCAAATTCCTAGCTTCGTCCCTGTTTCGCAGAATCTTTAAGCATCCCAGGATAATCGTATTCAGCACGCGCGAATATCCAATCCGAAAGAGTAAAACGCCTTTGCTCTTTTATCGATATTGCTGCGCGAGACAAATTCCAATTCCGTTTTCGAATAAACATCGACATCGGCACCATGTGACCTGCACGCGGTTCCTGTCGGTCCGCTACGGAGATGTGTCGGTAATATTTGCGCATACTCAAAGTTCACGGAACGCGCTGCACTCGTAGGAAAATACATCGTCCATTTTCTCACGGAAGATTGCCTGTCCGAAACACACGCAGAAGAGTGAAAAGGTACGATGCAGGGAATATTGAAAAACAAAACTGAATTGAGCCAGGACCACGGCGTTTCATCCAGCAGGCAGTTGCTGTCCGCTTTATCTTCTTTAATCAATTTTTTTTTTCGCCATCCGACCACGTACGGGCGCGACCCTCGTTTAACCCATGGATTTTTTTGGATCTCGTAGGTAAATGTTTTTGCTTAAAGGGACCCGGTGAGAATCCATTAATTTATTATTGATCCCAAGTCAATTAACACCTTGGTACGTCAGGAACTGTTTACTGGCAAACAAGCTAGGTGTCCCAGGATCTGGACAATGCTACCTCATCTCCATGAGCTTCCATGAGCTTGTGGTAAACGGATAATGGGACCTAATACCATGATGGTTGTGTGTGTGTGTCTCTCTCTCTCTCTATGATCACGTCTAACGTATCTCCACCTCCAACAATCTCTCTCTCTCTCTCTCTCTTGCTTCCTCATCTCCGTTCACCACCTCACCGTCCTCCTTGACATCCTCCTTTACCAGCTACGCGTCTATCCCATCTCCTGCATTTGTCGACTGCAAGATCGATGGAACGATCGATCCCTCCACCAATCAGGAAATCGGAATGTGTCACACCCCTACGAGATCCTGGACCACACTGAGCCCACGTAATCAAGTCGTCTGGCATTCAGTTTCGGTACTGTCCTAGATCCACTCGTCCATGTCGAATGGACAATACCAGAATTCCGATTTTTTATATTTATTTCTATACACAGCACAGCTCCGTTCAAGATTACAGAACGGTAAGTAGGAAATGGCTCTCTTGGGATATGGAGAACTTCCAAAGGCTGATAGTAATGGCGTATCTCGGAGACGCGATGCCAGAGGAGTAATTTAAAGTTGCCAAGATCTTCATCGCCCCAGTACTGTAATCTTTACTATGAATCATCGATAGTAACTAGATCAAACACGAGATCGGGTGAAGTCACAACTTTTTTTTTTCAACTTCTGAGCTTGCTTCCCTATCTGGTATAGGTGTCTCTTCAACCGTCTCCTCCTTCGTCTCTACCTTGACTCTTCTTCCCTCTTCTCTCTCGGCCGATCAGCTATGCATCCATCGACCAAACTTTTCCAATTGGGCCCGAAACTTTGTTCCGGTAATTAAAACTGCATGAATACTCGATGGGCTTATCTACGTCGGCGACGTTTTCAGTTCCTACCGCAGAAGCCACAAAGTCGACGCGACCGAGAAAATGCCAAGGAGTCTATACTTTAAGACTTTTCTTAAAAGTTTCCTTCTTATCATGAATATCAGGTCATCTTATCATCAAGCACGTTTGACTGTGTGACGGCCGAGGTCGAGAGGGGCTCGAAAAATAATTAGATAATTCTATTTGATCGTGACGGATTTGTTCAGCAGCCAGGTACCCAGTCAACTGTTAGCTACTGAGAGAGACTCGCTTCGTCAAGTCGATCTGAAAAGCAACCATGGTCTTAGCTCAGGTCAAGGATAAGGGGTCGAGGCTCAAGGACCAAGGATGTTAAGGCGTCCGAGTCGGCTGAAAGCTCACTGGACTTTGGTCCAAGGTACGTGAAGGGATGACGATTTCGCGGAGTCTAATGAAGAGACGTCTAGGGAGCCGTTCCCTCTAATCTAACTGTGGAAGTAGAGAAGTAGCGCCTCTACGTGGTGCCTTGGATGATACAGCACCGGCGCCTGGGAGTTTCATCCTGGAACAGAGACACACACAGTGAAACGGAACGAGCAGCCAGTGGGAACAAGGGAGAAAATTAATTTTATTTCTTCAGAGAAAATACTTGGATGCGAACAGAGCCTGGGTATTCGCGTGTCGGTCCATGCAAATAAATATGAAGAATTTCGAAGCATTTTTATCACGGTCCTTTCAACGAAATCTATTGGGTAGACAAACATCATGCGGTACCGAAAATAAACGGCTGATAGAAATTCCTATAAGTTGATGCAATTTAAAGCCATACCGGAGATACTCGAGTAGCTGGTAGCTCAATTCGCTTTTTTCAATCGAGCAACTCTTGAATAAAATAGCAGTGTTATTCGACTCCGATTATTTTTGTAAAAAAAAATCTCAGGCATTCCTGAATTTCCACTTTTGCCCATTTTTAGTCTCTTCATTTTATTTTATCTCCGAACGAAAAAAACAAGGTCATACCCGGAGAGCTGGCTATAAGTACAGTACGCCAGCGTCGCGTATCAAGTCACAAATACCAGTATCAATTTTACGGTGACCCGGGGGCAAATGCATGGGAGGGGAGGGGGACGAACGAAGTCCTATCGTTCTGCCAATACCAAAAGTGCGGATCACCTGCTCGATATTATTAGCCCTGTTGTTTTTGTGCCGTTTTTGATAAAAAAATTAATAAACAAAAATAAACTAGCAAATAACGGATCAGGTGGTAAAGAGAGTCACGTGGAGACCAAAAAGATGGACGGTCTGTATTGACTGCGGCCTGCGAGGTTGCGGCTTGCTAACAATAAGAATTAATGAAGGGGCGCGGAGGGCCAAGGGGGGAGGGACGGGAGGGACGCTCTCAAGGCGTCTCGGTTTCTCAATTCGCGCTCCAACGACTCGCTACGATGTTACACGTAGCCCTGTGGGAACCTCACATCCTGGGATACATTGTGTCGAGTATTATAATACGGCCGGTAATATGGATCCTTGATAACGTAACATCCTGAAAGGAAAATATAATAATTCGGGAATTTTTAAAGAATTTTTGTGTAGATTAAAACTTGAATTTTTGATAAACCTGGCTATTTGTAATCTTTGGCGAATCGAATGACATAAAAAGAATGTGTTCAGCTTTAAAAAGTTTCGGAAAATCTGGCGAATTGGAAATTTATCCGGAAACGATCGTAGAAAACAGATGTAAAATTTGAATGATGCGCTTCGGCTGGATCACTGTGTACAGTGGTTGTACACGAGTCTAACAAAAGCATAGGTGCCACTGGTGAGTTTAGCCACAGCGAGTTCTCCACGTTGTGCATATTATGCATTTATGCTTTTGCACTTATGCACGGGGTACCGGTCCGCCATGTTTTGTTCCTCTCGGTTGAATAATGCATGGACTTGCGTCGAGAGAATATCACCGGGGTCGTTTACGGTCCAGTCTTAAGGATAGCCTGGATTCAAGAAGGGGTTTTCGCTCTTAGGGCAGAATGCTTCGTGGGAGCTGTATATCCAGGAAAAAAAGAAAGAAAAAAGCGTAAAGGAAGAACTAGACGCAGCCGAGAGGTCGAGTATAGGTGAATAGGACTCCGAAGATATCGATCGGATTGCCTTCGATCTTGGGCTCTTTCCGGAAAGTGCAGGACTGGATGACGGTTTGCCATAAATAAATCTACAGGACTTGCCGAGCGCTGGCAGCAAGTAAGGTTAAGTGCACGGGACTCCAAGAAGACATTGTTGACTCTCGAATCCCTTGACTCTGCTGAGGTCGCGGAGTAGAGAAAACCGGTCTAGCTGGAGAATGTTAGGGTCAGGATAGGACTGTAGGAAAGGTCCGAGCTGTAGAGGCTGTACTGTAGGAGGCGCAAACCAGTAAACGGACAAACCAGCAAACTACAAACCAATGAACCAGGGCCGTAACAAGCTTCGCGTGACCAGGGAGTACAAATTGTTAGGTATAGAAAATAGAGCCGGTGGTCCTGCCACCTAACACTCAGAGCCTATTGGCCCAGACCTGTTCCAGGCATCCGCTTCCGGTTGGACTTCCGGTCTTTCGTAATTCGCGTTATCTGCACTCGACCACCACCACCACCATTAGCCCAGTATTTGACCCTATCGATTTGAACTTGGAGAAATCGAAGAGCTGCCACTGCGGAAGGGACCATTCCAATAGGACCAAGACGCGGTCGGTCGATGGTCTCCGATACCCGTGGAGCAGCGAGATACGCAATTGGCTGTTTGACCAACTCGATAACCAGAACTCCGGTTAGCCGAGAAGCCACCTAGCCAAGTACCTATAGAGGCTGATGGCTGGGTCTTGAAAATTGCTGAAGCGCGTACCCAAGGGTGAGTCCTTTGACAGGCTTGGAGTAAGAAAGGAAGTAAGACTCCTGGGGTGGTTCGCTGTAGGAACAGGTAGCACCGGCAGAAGTACACGGCACCGAATAACATGCAAATTCAATACTCCCCCGACGAAGCCACCTCAAAGCATCAAAGACAGGGGGCACCGAATCCCTTGTAAATTCTTGAGGGTATCCCACCACGTGGAATATTGCATCGAAGAGGCTGCGCATCGACCGGGTCGAATATATTCGATAATATAAAATGGGTGAACGTGCATTTGCCGATGGCAGATAGCACAGGTAGTTGATACTGGATGGTTTCAATCGCATCGGAGAACCGCGACGACGGCAAGAGAATAGCTGTTCGCGTCCTTCCGACAATTCGTTGCCAGCCGTGAAATCGATTGAGACGCCAGGCGTAATTCGATTTACAGATCGAGGATCCCCGAAGTCTCGGGGGCCTGGCCCGACGTCCCGTCACTGCCAATAATTAAATTCCAGAGATGTCCCATATCTTATCGGCGCCAACTGGCCTCCCCAGGAAGTCGGCCAAACGGCATCGAGTTCCTCCCCTTTGCTAAACGAGCAAATAAAATGCACGCTTTCACCCCCCAAATCGTCCCTGTTCCCTCTGTTCCGCCGTTCCTCCTGTTCCTTCTGTTTCTGCTGATATAACGAATGTCCCACTCAGGAGGAACGAGAGCTGCTGCCGTTACGTGTTATACCAGGAGGTCTCTGTGGTCGACCCGGCAGCGCCACGTCGACCTGACGTATAACCCGATTCGCCCGGAAGCTCTGCGGAACGTCCCGTTCCGAGCGCCGCGGAATTTGCTGGTTTGCGATCAAGGTAAATAATGAGATCGCGAGGGACGTTCGGCGTTTCGGTTGTGGGTCGAGTTGATGGGGAGAGAGAGAGAGAGAGAGAGAGGGGGGGGGCCGAGTTAAACGCGGAAGGAGATAGCACTGCGGTTCTGGTGGGAAAGGCCGACGGCGATGCTGCACGCCGATTGCAATTAGGGGTTCAAGAGCGAGAGGGTCGGAGAGAGTTCAAAGTTCACTCCTGACAGGGCTCGGTTCCTGGGCTGCTGTGCTACAAACCCCGATAGCGCTCGAAAACCGAGGAGAGGCCATCACAAAGGATGCTGCGTCCTGCATCCCCCCCCACCCACCCCCCCTGGGTTAACTACGAAATTGCCGATCCGCTTCTCCGAGAGTCGCATTACGTTCCACGTGCCAGGGACGTTTATATTAACTCGTTTTTTGTCTCCATAGAAACATCGCCATATTCTTCCTATGATAAAGCACTTCCAGTACTGCTTTCCACGTAACCTTCGAGATAATGGCTCCACGTGAATACATCTCCCGAGATACATCCCTGCTTCCGATCAGCCTTTCTCGAGCTTATTAGCAGCTGACGCTGCACGTGGTCCATCGGTCTAAGGAATAATTGTCCGGGAATCGACTTATCGGGCTTATCAATATTTTATACTTGAAATGAAAAAAAAAAGTCTCCCGGATCATCGTCGACGAGATGAATCTCTCCAGCATCAACGCATTCATCCGAAAGGTTTGTGCACAAAGGAGCCAACAAAGGAGCCGCGTGTTCTGGCAAAGACCAAAGAGACAGACGCGAGCTGCTGGATGACGGGGAGTTGCACAGAGCGCGAGTCTCTCGGCGCGATGTACCTTGTGCATCTCTCGCTGGTCCATTCCATTATCGCTGCAGACACAGCAGCCTCCCGGTTAAAATATAGCCGCAGTAAAGATCGCAAGAGCATCATCACGCGATGCTTTTTACGTTTACGTTATTGCGTTCCTACGTTACCTACCCTCTCTGCCCTCTGTGCCCCCTGTGCCCCCCTGGCCCACTGTGTTACCAGGCACTGGTCCTCCAGGCTCTCCCACCCCTAGCTAGGCTGCCACTGATCTTCCCTGGTATTGGCATAGACACGCTCTTAATTCATCGTACACCTTCGTACCGCTCGCTCGAATCTACCGTACTGCCTGGCCTTGGTCGTCCTTTGTAAAGGTGGGTACACACTGTCCGCGCTGCGTCGCAATAACGGCAAATGGCTTTGTAGGCAGATCGATAACATGCAGATTCGTCAAACTGCAGCTGCGGCAGCTGGACTTGTTGTTTGACGGGATCTGACTGGCAGATTGGCCACAGTCGTTCTTAGATCGAGGTGGGTGGGTTTGAACGGCAGGATGGTCCAGTACGAAGATAGCCACGGGATGCTGGAGAATACTCTATCTCTTTCTACGCTAGATAACACGAGAATGCAGTTTGATCTTTTTCTTTTGTTTTCTTCTTTTCTTCATTTTATTGCTTTTTCTCCCGTTTCTTCTTCATCTCGATTGGAATTTACCCAGACTCCGTCTCCTCGTGTGTCGCGCCTCGGGGATAAGTGTGAATTTCACAAACATCCCTTACCGAAGCAGCTTTCCTCTTCGATGTAATTCCCTTTCGATCCACTCTGCATCCGTCGAGGTCAATAGAACCAGGCGATATCGGGATGATCGGCCGGAAAGCGAATGCCGTATCTTTGGTTCATGTTATTTTTTCTTTGGAAGCTGTGCATCTATAGGTAATCTTTTACTGTGGCACCTGTCGTCGGATAGGGTTTTTTTCGTTTTTTTTTTCCCCTATATTTCTCCTATGGCTTCTTTGGCCTGCAGAATCACAGAGAGACTGAACAAGAGATGCGCAGGATCTAAAGAATATTTAATGTATTCATCTGCATATGCATGCACAGAGGAACGCGAAGGGAAGACAATCAGAAAATCCAGGCTACACGTCAAAAGTATCTATTGCAAAATCAGCTGATTATGCGCATAATTGCTTCTGCTTCTGTTTCGCGCTGGGATCTCATTTTTATAAATATAGAAATCCCAGCGAGACTCATTTGCGAAATCGATGTCAGTCCCCTTTAGGAACGAGAGAGCCGAATACTTATATGATTTTTATTACTCGACCGGGTCAGCCGAGAGAAATTTAGACGTTGAGAAAGAGAGAGGACGAGGCGTCGTGACGCCTTTTACGGAAATAATAACTTTGCCCGATCAATCAAGCCACGACGTCGACCTCTGTGACCCTAATTTTCGCGGCTGAGACGATCCTGACAGGAAATTAAAAGGGATGACCCACCCTTGCGGCGACTTTACGTCCGTCGTTTCCTCTCCCACGAAATCTCTTACTACCCTTATGCAACTCTTACATCTTCAGCCACTCCGCCGTCGTTCTTTGCATCTTTACTCTTGTCTATTCTGCACTCTTTGCTCGAAACACTATCTCATCCTCCTCCTCCTCCTCCTCCTTCTCCTCCTCCTCATCATCATCCTCCTAGGCTTCTTTCACTCTCGCTGGCGAGTCTGCCGCTTCAAGTGCTCTGGACCAACTGAGCTCTGGGATGCGGGTATCATCCATATATGCGCGATGCAACACGATGCAAGGAGATGCAACCCTTTGCGGGGGCGATGGAGCTGCGACGAGAAAAAGAAGATTCTTTCCTCTCAAATTCCATCTACTTTTTCTCTCACGGACGAAGGCAGTCTCGGGTACTCTCGGATGGACCACCGAAAGGACTGATATAACTAACGAAAGTAATAAAAGAAATGAATTTCCCCATTAATTAATGGTCCAGGGAGTAATTAAAAAAAAGAGATGCTGGAAACTCAAAAATTCCAAGGTGATGCTTTCGCCTTTGGTTACAAGTACATATATGTATATTTCAATGAAAATCAAATTGCTATGTCCCTTATGTTGGAACGTATTCATGTATAACATATGTGTATAGTAGGCACACACGGTCCATTTTACCGTCGTGCGCAGTAGGACTCTTGAAAATGGCAGGTGACCTGAATTTTTCAAGAAGCAACCTTTTGAAGGCCATTTCGTGTACCGAGTCGACAGGGACCCCGTAGACCCCCCCGAGGATAGTTGAAAGTCCTTGAGGGTCGTAGGAAAATAAGAGAAGCAAGAGGCCAATCCGGAAGCACGTCTTATTATTCCGAACAGCCGCAAGAGGGCGACGCAGCACTTCCTTCTACAGGACGCCGAGACGCCCTCGGGAATATATGCAGATGCGTGAATGCATTTGCCCCCTTAAACAGGTCGCGGCTCTCTGGTATTTTCAATAAACTTTGACCCTCCGCGTCGCGACCCCGCAGCCTCACGAAAATAAGACATCAATATTGCAACGCGCCACCATCGGCAATACGAGCTGCACCGGGCTCTGGCTTTGAGTAATATTTATCAAATAAATTCATCCCCTTTCCGGCGGACAGTGGGGGAGCTTCTTTTTGTCCGCGTCGTATATCTAATACGTATCAGCCCAATAATACGGCATCCCCTAACAATTCTTGAAGCGCTATGAGAAACATCACGCCTCCAGATGTGTTTTATGAGTCGCAACAGCAATTCAGACTCGTAGTGGCCATCTTGATCCTGAGGGTGTCCCCGAGAAAATCTACTTGGTAAATAGAGGGTAAGGAAGGTCCCTTATCCCGAAGAGAAATCGACCGACCCTCGGGCTTCGTAAGAAAAAAAAAAAAAAAAAAAATGATGAAAATGAGTAGTGGAGGTAAAAGAAAACCTTAACCTGCAGATCAGAACCGAGGGTGGTCACCGTCATCATGGACCACTGAATGCTGCTGGCTGGATGAACAAAACCTAACTTGAAGTGAGCACGCGAACTGTCATTCACTTTTTGTTCCGAGGATGAACCGGGCAATGGTAGGATTTAAGGATTCATCGTGCACCAGGATATGGTTTCCTATGTTAAATTGCTGGCTAAAAATTTCTACAGTCAACCGCTGATGAACTAACGGAAGTTGAGGGAGTCGCGTCTTCGGAAGTGTCAGATTAGTTTGGGAACGCCGAATATTCGCGGCGCTCGAGGTATTCGCGATGATAAGCGCTTCGGGAATTCTGGATAGCGTCGGTGTGTAGACGGAGCCGCGTAAGAGGGATTTGTTTGGATATGTATAAAATTGGAAGAAAAATATTCACACTCGGTTTCTAAGGGAAAGTGGATCATATGCAATAATAATAGTTAGAATCTCCAAGAAATTTATACATCTTGCTCTTTAATCGCGAAAGCATCTTCTGCAAGAACGAGCAGCTGCGTCTGCTAAATTTCGTGTCTTTGTAAATCCTGCTCCCGTATTCTCTGAGGTTGCGTCGAACCGCATGCGACTAATCATCGAGAATCTGCCTTTCCAACTCCTTCAATTTCCTTGAACTTTATTTTTTTTTGTCGTTTATATTTTTATCTTAATTATCTTTGCTCCTCGTTCCGCCGCTTTCCGGGAACCAGCTGATTTCCCCCTTTTTTTATCAATGTAACAAAAGCATATCTCTGTAAGACTTTTTGCTTCACGCGAGACTACCGTTTTAACCATTGAACCCGATGAAAGAACCTCCAGTCCCTGCTGGCTGAAGGAAGCAGCAGAATCGTGATATTAGAATCAAAGACCATCGAGATGATAAGGAACGAGATAAAAAAACGATGTATCAAAAAAATAAAAAATTAATCACCAACCCAAAAGATTCCCTACGAGCGATAAGTAAAAAGTGAATTGGTATTGAAATTCCCGAAAGTCAAACCTCGCAAATCGAATGATTTTATTTTCAAAAATAGCCCGAAAGTCGCGAAAACTCGTAAATCGCTTCGAGGAACAAAGATCCGCGAAGAAACTTATCCAGGAAGAATAGAAGCCTCCCTGTCTATTAATCAAGAGAAGAGTACGACAATGGGAGGCGGCTGAAAGAAAAACGTAAAAATCCTCGAGATATCTTCAAGTGTCATGAAACGTTGAAAAGGATTTTTCCAATGGTCCTTATTCTCGGAAATTTCATAACGTCTAGTCGTACTTCACGCTATTCCTCTCAAAGAGAGAGAGAGAACGAAAAGCTGACACAAAGCCCAACCCAAATCTGTCAAAGAGTCTCGATACCGCAACACGTGGACAAGATATAAAAAAAAAAGTGACTACAGAGACATATCAAAAGAGCATCCTCATGAGCGTAAATCGGCCAGCTAGAATATAAAAGATAAAATGGGAAGCTGCTAAGACCACAAGCGTAAGAGGGATGCAAGTGGGTTTGCAGCATAAGGGCACGTAGCACACAAGCTCCTCCTATACATATATGCAAGACCAAGCAGAGCTTGCGACTAACATTAGACGAACCGGTAACAGGCACGACGTTCAGAGCCAACCCAAACGGAATGCTATAAATCTCATGTAAATTCGACCGCTTGATTTGCAAGCACAATGCCAGACAATTCCACAGACAGAAGCTTGCGGATTCTGCTTTCCGCTTTATGCTCCCTCCCGCTGGTCAAAAGACCCCAGACCACGCCACGAGATGTCCCTTCTTTCGATACCCGAGCCAACTGACCTGACCCTTTGACCACCTGCCTCGTTACGCAACAGCACGATAGACGCAGCCAGCCCAGCCAGCCCAGACACGAGCATCCTCAAGGGACCCGAAAGGATCGGTCTAGCCAGTGCCAGAATCAGTGCAAAAAGTTCAGCCACCTTGGGAGCTTTTGATAGATTTTCATCGAACCTCACTGAATCCTCAAAGGGAACGCGCGTCCGATAAGACGGATCGGAACGGAGCCATGATCAAGGTGCATGGAAATGGTAGGAGCTGACGCAGAAGGGTCAAATGTCAGGCCGGAATGTACCGTTGTATTTCACGTCGACCAGCGGCTGTATTAATGGGCCACGCGAAACACAAACTCCTACGGCTGGAGAATTGCGTGAAGAAAACCGATACACGGAGTCGGGACTGAGGTCGTTCATTGTTTCATCCAATAAAGCACAGCCTTCGACATGAACTCGTACGACCAGCATCGCGAACCTATAGACTCTTCATTGATCCGACGTAGCCTTCGTTCCATTAGCGGGTACCGTACGTGGAAGACTTGGATGACGTTCGTCCCCCACCCATCATTCTTGAAGGTCAGACGGGAGAGGGTGGGGGGAGGGATGTGCACCTGAGAAATTTCAATACGATACGAAGGATCAAAGCGTTCCGTATCGATTGTTACTGGCTCTATTTGTACTTGCTACGGCTAAATCGAAGGTCCTGGTAATAGGTTATATCGACATGGGTAACGCGATGGCCACGTGAAGTCAGCAGCGGTTCGCTGGCTTTGTAACGTGAACGAATCTTTGGTCCGATCTTGGTAGCAAATTACTGGAGAAATAGCTTTGGTCGTACGATGTTCGATATCGCGTTAAGGATTTAATGAAAAGCCGCGACTGGTTTTAGTGCTTCTCATCCTTTGAGTAAACAAGATTGAGAACCCGAGAGAGAGAGAGAGAGAGAGAGAGAGAGAGAGAGAGAGAGAGAGAGAGAGAGAGAGAGAGAGAGAGAAAGGGCCATCGAATCGAATAATCACCCCTTGGAAGCAATAGCAGCAAGATCGAGTACACCTGCCACGCGTGGGACGGGAGACCCGCGAATAATAAACTCGCAGGTACAGCCGCGCCAGTTTAACCCGCAAGAGGGAGGAAGCATGCGCCGCGTCGAGACGCCGACGCACGGAGTTCGCCGTGCTGGGATATCCACGCCGACGCTTCGGCGTCGCACTTAACCGCTGGCTATCGAAGTGCTCGCGCCGCCTCGACTATCTTCTTCAGCGAGAAATGCCGATCGGGGAACTTTGACGATCCCGAGGAGCGTCGAGGATAAATAATAATAATAATAAAAAAGATAAAGATCAAGAGAGAGAGAGAAGGAAGGATGCGTCCGGCGACGGTTTCTCAGAGGGAAGGGACTGGTCTGTAAAAAAAAAAACAGTCTTCGCTCCCAGCAAGAGACACGCGAAATCTTGGAAAGTCTCGTTTACGCAAAAAAAAAAGAAAAATAAACACCGAGTCGATTAGGAGCCTAAAGACTTTGAGAAAAACGAAAATTCTAAAGGAGTCTACTCGGATATTATATAAAATTTAAGTTTTGTGCGCGTTCGTGTTCCTTAGTTGGATTCAATTGATTCACACAGTGAAATAACCTGCTGATTATTAAATCACTGTATATAATAAACGTCCGGCCAAGGTAAAGCCTGAATCGACTGCGATAAGCAAACGACCGAAAAGATTTGTTGTGAGTGCGTGTCCAGTTTCGGGACTGTTAAGGCCAAGGAGACTCGGGACAATGTCGTTTGGTTATTTCGGTGGAACTCGTCTCGATTGGATTTCCAAATATTTCGAAAACGATTCGTAATCGCGATCGATCGTTCCAACGCGAATCGAGTGGTCCAACCGGATATTGAGATTTCTCTGTCGGTCAAGACTTTCTGCCTGTACCGGTTTCCCTTGTACCTCAGCTTCTAGCCACCTTGGAATTTTCCTAGCGTGAAGCGGTCTTCGCTCTCTCCGTCCTTCTCCGTTCCTCTTCGTCTGCTTCTTCTGTCTCCGTCTGTCACGCAGGCGGACGCACGTGTTCCTCTGTGCACGCAGCGACTTATCGGTGAACGTGATCTTTAACGTAAAGGCTCCAAAGGCAGTTAAACCGGGGTTATCGTCTTCGTCCAGTTTGATCATTGAAAATTCGAACGTTTCGCGCGCCAGGTGTTTGCCGAATTTGGAATGGAGTGTTCGTTTAATTGAAACATCGTTTAACGTAATGTGCGGATAAATTAAAAGTGTTGAATAAGAATACATTGCGAAAGAGAATAATTGTCTGCGATTTATTTGCTGCTGTGAACTGTAGTGAACAGGTGAACGAAATTGGGTAATTCTGTTTAAATGGTCTCCGCGGTGGGAGGAGGTACCAGAATGGCGAATGGAGCAAAGGACAAACGTCGCGACATAATCTGCCTGCTCCTGGGATTAACCGGTGAGTGATTGTCAGATAATGGAAACATCCATCGATACGGACATTTTATACGTTAAGTATTAACTTTGATGCTGGAATGGTCATTTTAACTTGATAAATAGATAGGATTGTGTCTACGACTCAACAGGTACCTCTCGCGGTATTGTGCGACTAATTGAATTTGCTTAACCCGTTCTACTCTCTTAAACCACTTGGCAGCATGAGCTGGGTGCAGCTGGGCGGACCGAGCTATAACTAGGTGGCCATGGCTTGGCCCTGATTAGAGATGGATTACCCTTGAGATTCCTGGCAGAGAGACAGAGAGAGAGAGAGAGAGTAGGAATCAACGAAGGAAGAGAAAGATGTAGTTACCGGTGATTAGAGGTGAAAGGGAGATGGGAAAAAATTTTGTAAATTTATTTTTCGTACATTTAAAAATATTTATCGTTAGATAAGAGGCAAATAAATGGGTATAGGATTTTGGGAAAATTTTTTAATCAATCACGGTCCAATTCAGTATCTATGTAGTGGTGGTGGTTGCTCGCAGTTATTTATAAGGATGGTACAGGGAGAGAGAGGGGGGGAGAGAGAGAGAGAGAGAGAGAGAGAGAGAGAGAGAGAGAGAGAGAGAGAGAAGAGTGTCGAACGGCGAAAAATTGCACGATGAAGTAGAAACGAATGAATTCCGTGCGAATCGTCGTTGCGTGTTGGCGCAGTGCTAGATTGCAGGTGCGGTCGTGAAATTAGCGTAATCTGAGTTTAAACACGCCAGAAAGAAAAAAAAAAGGATATCTCCGAACGACAGGAAAATAAAGTCGAAGTCGAGGTTGGAAATGGGAATGAGAAAAAAGAGTGAGAAGGGAGGGAAGGAAAGGAGAAATAAAAATAAAAAAAAGGAAAAAAAAAGAAAATTAAATACAGTTGGCGATGCGCCAATCTGCGGCAGGAAAACGCGTTGAGGACAGACGAACGGAGAAACAGGAAAATCCTGTGAACCAAGGACGAAGATTCGCCGCCACGTCATTAATGATAGAGACCCCCCTCCCACCCCCACCCGTCTTCATTGAAATTATTTTCAATAGGACTGTCGGAGGAAAAATTCATTAGAACTTTGTTTTTCCCCATTATTACACAGTCGAACGCGCAATCGGCGGCGCTTGAAAAGTCTGCGAATTAGCCAAACCGGAAACGTGCGAGCAGCCATTTAGACTTTTTCCAGTCCACGGTAATCGCGGCCGACTTGTACACCTGCGTTCGTAAGTACCTTCGATCGACCGCGAAGAAGCTACAATTAGTACGTACCAATAATTCAAGCCTAATTTCACTTTTATTTGCTTCCCCGTAAAGGCGCATCCGCAAGTCGATCCATGCGAACGACGCCTCGATGTTCGTGATCGAACGCTCCGGCAGTACAGAGAGAAAGTTAGGTTTGTGAGTTCGCCCAAAAATTTGTCCGGGAATTTACGAAGGATAACCACCTCCTACCCTTGTCCTGACGAAAACCACCGCTGCGTGTTCGCCCTAAAACATTTTCGGGCGTTGAAACGACACGCGGTTCTCCGTTCTAAATGTTCTCGTTTATCCAGGGTGCGCCGAGCGCATTTATTCATTTATTTTATTCGAACAGGCCACATTCGGAATTACGTTTCGCTTCGTTTTCCAAATCATCCCTCTCCCTCTCTCCTTCCCTCTTCTTCCGCTGCTCTATCCCTCCATCTCTTTCTCTCCTTCTTTATCCGACTACGCGCGCCTAATGACACTGCGCGACTCGCACGAACGAATCATAAGCGTCGAGTTCATTTAAACCAGACGTATCCGCTGCTCGAGGTTTTACATACTAATTACAGAGCAACCTGCTGAACTTTGAAGAGGGTCAGGATGGTCGAGGGTAGAGGGCAACAAAAGAAAACGTGGGAAACTATATAAGTCCCTATGGAGTTAAGCTGGTTTGCAGAAATTCTGGAACGAGGAAACGTCTCGAGGGCACGACAAAGGGCGCTTGCGCGTATCATCCCCCCTCCACAAGAAATCCTTCAGAAGACTGTCGCTCCTCTCGAGGACTCTCTCTCTCTCTCTCTCTCTCTCTCTCTCTCTCACTCCGTGGACGACGTGGCGATGCGGAACCACGTAGCCAGCATTATCAACTCTCCTCGAGTTTTATTCAGTTCCAATCCAGTCCCCAATGAACAGCCGGTGTTACACGGTGGATGGTCGATTGGTACAGCCGGATTAAAAATTTCTTCACGTAAGATCCCCCTCCCCCACCGCACCTGGAAAAATGTTCAGCCAAGCGTCCAGCCGGTTAGGACTTCTCGGTAAGACCGACGACCCCCGACTGGTCTTCCTGCAAATCCAGTACGGATAATTGACCGGGCAATTTCCAAAGCCCCAATCACGCCTCGTAAATCGGCTCCGCGCTTGTTTTGCCATCGCAGAATCGACATCCTGCACCAGATCGCAGCTCGGCCATAGTTTTCCCAATAACGCTCGTCTTATCTTCATCGCGTACGTACCGCATACCGTTACGTTCTATACCCTATCTTGTGACGTCCCTGAACCCCGTCTTCCGTTACCTATTATTCCTCACGTAATCAAGCGAAGCACAAGGTAGTTTCCTTCTTCGAGCCAGGCCCAATTTTCTTCTTTCCCAATGAACCACAGCACACTGGACCATGTGCCTATCCGTAAGGGTCCTAACGGAACCTCCTCTTGGAACTCGTAGTGGCTACTTTGTTTCAGTGGTGCACAGCAGCCACCTTTACCGGAAGTCGGTAATTTCGCCTGAAGTTAAAAGCCAAGACACTCTCGAGGAACGAGTCGCTACTTCCTGCGCGTAGCGTCTCCCTTGCGCAGAGTCGACGTCCCACTGAATATTCTGATCTCGTGAATTCTCCTTCAGCTGGTCCGGCTGCCGAGCGTCTTCCTCGTCGAGGACGGACCTAAGTTTGGATCAGGTTATTCCGCGACGATCGCGTCGGGTCGCCGCCGTAAGTGACGGCGCAACGAGGGTTGGCAACCACTGTCAGGGCCGTACAGAGAGGAAGATCGAGCTTGTCTTTAACAAGGTAACAGAGTCCTGTGCACTTGGCCGATAAATTCTCAGTGGTCTCTCTCGTCCGGTGACGTCCGAGCCCGAGGTGTCCTAATGGCTGATTCAGTGTTTCCGCTTCCAGGACGCGTCTTTGCTTTTGTTATATTTTTTTTTTTTTTTTTTTTTTTTTTTCGTTACTTCAAAAAGATTCTGAATTGGGCCAGCCGACGCTAATGGCATAATTAGTCAGTTTTTCAAGTGGCGCATTTCCCGTTACCATGCGATTCATTGTACTGGGAGTCATTGCGTTCGCAAAGCCAGATTCTGCATCGTGCGTCCTGAAAACTTCTCTAATTAGAGGAGACGTGCAGGTGTACACGGCGGATGCAAAGTGATCGTTATTTTCAGGAAATACGGATAACTCGAAAGCTCGTAAAATGTATTTCCAATATTACTACGTGACTGTGGACGTACGTGCGGGTTACTTGCCTGACGGAGATATTCGCTGGGAAAACAAGATTTTTGTAACCCCGACGAACGAGTGCGCCCATCCCCCTCCCCTCTCTCTCTCTTCTCGCTCACCCTTCTTCAATGCAAATTTCAAAATGACAGAGATGTTCGCGCTTTACGATACCTCGCATATTTCAGTCGCGAAGGACGCGCTCGACTATCGCTCGTCGCTCTCGTCGAAACTCGACCGAAAGCGATTTCCCGGCTTTTACGTGAAATCTCACCCGTTTTCGCTTATCCTGTCTATCTCCCGCTTATCTCTTCGGCTTGTTTTATTCTCGACTGCCGATCCTCCTACGTACGTGCGCACGTATGGAAATACGTAGACTCGTCGTAAAATTGTGTACAAAAAAAATTCTACCGGGATTTGCGTATAGTTAATTTATGGGAGGTTGCAAGAAAAAAGACAGAATTCATCTCTCCAGTACGATCGCGCTTGACGGGAAAAAGAAAAATTAATGGCGAAATTGACGTTAGCATTCGTTTACTCAGATTTCCGTTATATTGAGATAACATTAATTTAGATGATTACGTAATTTCATCTGAAACGCTCTTGTATTTATTTTCGAACGTAGGAAACACCCTATATTCTTTTTTTATTTCCTTTTGACAAGTTTATTCGATGTTCTCGTTTACATGGCAACTCGCACTATTTTCCTGAAATTTTCAAACTCTCTTTACTTCCTCCCCTAAGTCCCTCCCACCCCCTACTTCTCCTTCTTCTGAAACTTCCTCGTTATAATATTTCGCTGGGAATTTGCCTCTCGCAGATATTATTTGCCAAGCAGCTAAAGCTCGCAAAAACGATCCGAGCTCACGCAGGTAGGCAGATTGCGGGTGGCTTAAAGAAATCCATTAAGCGCGGTAAAGCGAGCGAAACTTGCGCAATGGTTATGAGGACGGTGGCTTTTTCTTGGGTGCTCTTACCGGCAGCAAAGGGATAAGAAGGAGGAAAGGAGGGAGAAAAGTGAAGCTGGAGAGAAGATGAAGTGGAAGAAGAAAATTGAGGAGAAGGAAGAGCCGTTTCAGGGATGCTGTGACTGGGGCTCGATGGGTGGATGAAGGGACAAAGATGCATCTCGATCCCCTCTAGCTTCACGATGAAGCTTCAGCCTCTTTTTCTTGCATTTATTTACCACTTTGTCAAAGCTCAGTGATTAATCGTAGCTCCAGGGGCTAGAGATACTCTTCTCGCTTATCGTACGAGGGATACTGTATCGTCCCTTCGGTATCTGGAACGATCTCTGGTATCCTTGAAAAAGTCACTTATAAGGAAGTAGCGAGGCCGAATACAAGCGATATTAATATTGCCAAAAAAAGCATCCTTAAAGGTTTCATCACAACATCCAAGAGACTAAATTTAATCGCTCGATAAGCTTGCTTCGTTCAATGTTCAACTCACCGGCTGCATCTCTCACTGGGTCCACTGGCAGGTCCACCAGGCTGAGGTTGGCTATCCTGTCCGAATGGGATTATTAATTATTATGCTTAATCGGCAGCATCCCGTTGTGCACGGGACAGTCGCTGCAGAACGTTGGAGGCGCGCGTAGCGAATTATTCGCAAGCTCAGTTCGTCAGGAACTGGGTCGTGCCGAGATGAACAAGGCGGACCTTGTCAAAGGACGTAAAACAGAGGAGATCAGCTCGCTGCTCTCGTCGATCGCGTAGTTCGCCCATACGTTTCTAAAGATTCCGAAGGAACTGGAAAAGTGGAAAATACTGGACAGCCGAGTGAACAAGAGCGAATAAGAAGAAGACGATAAAGTTGGAAGATGCTGGGTAACTGCGGGTGGGGGGGGGGGGAGGTGTGACAAATCAAACAGTTACTGCTCCTACGCGCCACGGGTTATGGCTCGAGGCGTAACAATGAAATATCTGCAATTGCGAAGCGCACCCCGTCGGCTATGAATCTGTTGGGGTTCCGCGGAGGGGCTGGGTCAGGGCCGTAGCTATATTTATAATATTAATGTGCTAACCGGCGCTCGTTTCCGGCGAACGAGCCAGCGGCCGTCCGGGTGTGGGTCGAGGGTGGGGGTTGCCCGAGATGCCCGGGTCGACATTAGCGAACGCTCAGTGGGGTGGTTTTGCGTTGGCGATTTTGCGGGGCATTTAGAATCGAAATAGTTGTTTTGTTCTTTGGTCCATTGGAGGATGACCTGGAGTTCCTTGGAAGACTATCAGACTTCCCTTCGTTCCACCTTAGCTCCTCTCATCCACCGGCTGGACCACTTCTCTGCTCTACTTTGGCCAGGGCTCGGGGGGTGGTCCATTCGCTGCCTCCACACACATCCTTCGTGTTAAATTAGCGAAAGGTCAATTCCCCTTACGTGCTTGATCATCCTGAGCTTGCGAACAATGCCAACTTTTCGAGAGATTAACGACGTCAAATCGTTCATCCCCTTCGTGCTGCTCGTATCTTTCAGCCCTCGATCTCGCGGTGACCGGGAGTTAATTGTTTTTGTCCTGGTACTTGCACCTCTGGAACACGTGCCAGCGACACGTCGGAGCCAGAGCCGATTTACGAAATTGACTAATGAGTCAAACTCATTCACCGGGAACCCCTTTGAGATTCGCTCTGAATCGCAAACCCGGAGCTTTCGCTCTGTCCGGATCCCATCCTGTTCCGTGCACCTTGAGAGTCTCTTTGAACGATTGGCCACACGTGTGTTCCAGGAGGAGCATCAGGATGCATTAGGAAAATTACAAAATACTGCCGTAACTTCAGCCAGGACTGGGTTCGTGGGTCTAAGGTCCGTGCTGGCTGTTGTAGGTGGGTTCGCTCGCCGTTACTCGTGGAAAGGAGCCTTTACTTTGTCCTTCTGTACAGGCAGGGAGGGACTGTTGCGAAATAACGTCCGCCCGTGCACGTAACCCTTTCGCGAGATTTCAAATCATCTTATCGATCCTTCAAATATTCCAGTATCTCTGCTGCCGGTAGAGTTTCACTCACTTGTCGGTCTTTCCGCGTATTCCTCCTGGTCCACCCTCTCTACCTCGTACGTCCACGTATTCGCGTATCAACGTATCGACATGTTCGTATCTCTACGCTTAACCCCTTTTACGTCCGTGAGACACGTGGTTCTCGGAGATATTTTATATAAACTCCCCTTATCAGACGTATCGAGTGTGTTATAACAGAGTTAGAAACTCGACGCGGCTGAGCATAGCAAATGAGCAGCCAATAATCGAATTTCCTTTATGCGGTTTGTTTCGCGACGTAAAATACAGTTCACGCCGAGTTCTGTCGCGAACGTGTGCTTTAATGTATACCGGAGAGGAAGAGGACATTTATTCCATAGAAAAGCCGAGACGCAGCAGGGGGATCCGGAGTTTGAACCCAGTCGCGAAATGCGAACGCCCACCCATTGTTATATCTCGTGGAATATGCTGCGCTCCGTATAGCTATAGAGAAAATACGGCCCACACTATCAGCGGGAACCAAATGAATTTTCACGATTTCTCTTTGACACTTTTTTTTTCTTGCTCTCTGGGCCCCTCGGACTTTCGTTCTTTTCAATTTCTCACACTCTCACCGCGCTGGCTCGAATTATTGGCTCCTGGTGCTGCCGTCCTGTTTCCTCGCTTCCTCTTCCTGCTTTCTTGGTACGATCCCGCATCTCGCCTGCGACTCGCTGCGGCTGCCAGGGAATCACATCGCAATGCCAGAACCACCAGCCACCAGCTACCAGCCAGTCGAGCCAATTGGGTCGTGGATAATTTCATAAACAAACAATACGTGCGCAAGAAGGAAATAGGAAAAATGAGAGACGCGAGGGACTTGCTCGGTTCTATTCGGATAGAGAAGAGGTAGGAATAAGAAAAGCGGCAGGAGTAAGAAACAAAAGAGGGGATTCAATGAAAGGGAAGACGCAGAAGCAAAAGGTAGGCAATGGACTTGAAAAAGGGTGGGGGTGAAGGGGGTATAGTATGTAATGCATTTTTTTCTTCTTACCCTTGCCGTCTCCAATTAAGAACAAAGGGAGCATCGAACCAATCGCCTTTTCTACCCTGGCTGCACTTTACCCCAGGTTCGAATGTCCCTTAGTAATCGATCCGAGCACTTTCTCGCTGAGGGGTGGCTCGTGCTGTTTTTCAGTAAATTTTTTTTTCCTCATCCCCTCAAGAAGTCGAAAAATAAAAATTTCGCGAAATAACGCGAGTCTACGGAGGTCTGACGTAAAAATTGGCAAAGTCTCAGAGCCATCTCTACCCGACAGAATCGTCTTCCCTTCTTCTTCGTCCCTTAGCCAAAGTCGGAAAAATTTTCGCCCGACCGAATTTAAAGAATTTCCCGACTTTCATAAACGTAACACGCGTCCCTCTTCTTGGCTGCCTCCCTTCTTTACCTTTGTCTTTACCCTCTTCGCCTCTTTGCTCTTCTTCCTCTTCGCTTCATTCCCCTCCCTGCCATCCCCCCATCGAGCGCATCCAGGATTTAGCCGGCTGTGAAGTAAATACTCGAAATCCAAGGAACGTTATTCTAACCCCGGAAACCCGTGAGGCAGCGTCTTCCTGGAATGTCAATCGGTGCTTCTTACTTCCCCTCCCACCCCCCCCCCCACCCCCCTCACATCCATTCACCTCGTTTTACTCCGTTCCTCACGATGCTCTTCGGTTCCAGACTCACCCTTAACCAGAATGCTGCATCTGGATTCTGCTTCTTCCATCTGGTACCAAATGTTCTCAACGTCCCTGTTCCTCCTTCCACTTGCAGTTTTGACCTGCTCATCCGCAGTAGATACGACCAGAGACAAGTCAGACTTGCTATGATCCTATTTCCACCCTGTTTCCTGAGTCTTCCTCATTTACCAAACAAATTTCCCATTTTATGTCTCCATGAAAATACACTTGCTTTACTGCGCTATACAAGTTTTGGGTACAATTTTTAATATCCAATTGAAAATCCTAGTCCAAGGTGTTTGGGTCTCCAGAAGATGCCGAAACGGAGGATTGAAAATTGTTGAGAATCCACATTCCCTATTGAAATCCGTGTAGCACGGAGCTTACGCGTAGCGCAGTTGGAGCTTCCCAATTCCCATGAAAGTATCCTCGTGGGGTATCGCAATGATGGGGCGACGAGACTCGATCGCGACAACTGGTAACTGGTCGACTGGATGAGCCAAGCCGATCGGCATGAGATCATTCTGCATCGGATGGTGTGAGGGTGGAAAAAAAAACAGTCGTTCCAAAAAAAGGTCATTCCGAAGCTCGATGCTTTTCCCACGCGATGGTATAATTGGCGCGGGCTGCAAATTGGAAAATGTCCCCCCCCCCCCACCCACTACTAAAAACATCGGCAGGGGGTTGTTAGCCCAATAAATTAAATTGCCATTTGTACTATCCAAGCGTTCGGCCGATATGCAGCCCTCGCATTTTGACAACTGACTGTTAGGCCTTTGAAACATTGCCTAGCGTGTTTTACTCGTATTAATTCTACCAGCTCACGAGAGACGCGCGTACGTTATAAGAGTGTGAAATCAATAATAATCATAGTCGCGATAATACACCCTCTCAGCCTCTGCATTCTAATCTAGTATCTGGTATCCGGTATCCAGGTGCTTAGTAGCCGTGTTAGCTCGCACCCAGTATAGATAGCAGAGAATAGCCATGAGCAACCTAAGTGCCTACATGTGTATCCAAGCCCATGTAACAGCCGCAGCCCATGGGGATGGTCGAGGCCGATTTGACACGATAAAAAAAATTAATGCGTCGCTCTATGACGTGTTAGTTTGTATATATAGGTGTACACGTGTAACTCGATATATTGGCGCACTCGAGCGAAATTCACTAGCAATTGAAAAGTGGGTCAGACTGTAGGACTAGCTTCGAAACCTCTAAAGGAAATCTTCACTCGGCACTTGGCACTCACAGTCACACCCCGACACCCAGCTGGTTCCCACGAGTTTACCAGGTTTCCCAGCATCGGCGCAACCCCCTGCTGTCCCTGCCTCTGGACTTGAACGTAAAATCGAATAAGACTCCTCACGGAAAGTGCATCCTTTCTCCTCAGCCACCCCCTGTAGCCGATTTTCAGGAAAAATTCTCGGTCCCGAAATAACGAGGATCTCCAGGGGATGCTTTCGCCACGGTCCCGAAGACAGGAAGTGGAGGAAGAGAGTCCGGAGCTGTGCTAATGGAGAATTCTTTAGGTCCAGGAGGGAAAGCCGATGGAATGGACGATGTATGCACACACTGCACCAGACGCATAGCCGCAGGCGCGGGTCCGCCATAAATAGAAAAATATCGAGCGACAAGAGACCCGGGACCCAGGGGGGCAGAAAAAAGGAGTAGCCCCTTCGGAGCTACGATTCGCCGTCTACGGTTGGTACGAATGCCGGAGCAATTTCAGTATCGCCGGATATGCCATGGGAGGAGGTTGGCACTTTGCTCGACGATCTGTATCAATTTGTCTGAGCAATTCTGGAATAAGGGATGAAAAGCCGTCGGGAGCCTGGTTCCTGGGTGGGTCCACTTTTCGGAATGACCTCTATGGATCCTTCGCTAAATGCGAACCTCGCTTGGTCCAGGATCCAGCGTCGTTTTCCGGAACTGGACCGGGAGAGGAATTCCAGGAGGAAAGACGATTCCGAAAATACTCGGCGAACGTGTTGGAAACTATCGCGGTGCTGGTACAAAAGAGGTCTCGGGTATAAAACGTTCTCGATGGTTGACCTGTTTCTGAGGTAATGCACTTCAGACCTGGAATTCCACGATGTTTTACTCCGGAAGCACGTATCGCTCATGGATTTTCCAAGCCGTTCGCGTACGACTAACAAAACGAACTGCACCTTCGGTGTACGTAGGACGGGATTCGATTCGACTAAACTGCCCTACCTCTTTCTCCTGCAGCGTTGCACTTTGCGCTCTCCAGGTGGGCGATGCTGCGTTCCTCGACTTCCGGGGGGGAGGGACGCTTGGATCATTTTTAGCACTTTTACTACGTGGAAGCTTCGTCGTCGATACGAGACTATCGACAGCGTCGTACCGATCGGCGAACCGATTCGTCTCAATGCGTATTTTCACTTGGTGCGAATATTAAAATTGATATATAAAAAGTTGAACAGCTTCGGCCGACGAACAACAGAGTCACGCGGTATATTAAAATGCGAGGCAATCGATTCTTACATGGGAGGCACGTGAAGAGTGAAAAATATAGACGATATGGAATAACTCCTGCTCGAGTGAAAGTCATCAGTCTGATATACGTAGGGCGGTTCGGTATTTCTTTTTTAGTTTGGGAAAAAAAGACGTATAGGGGTGAAGGTCAAAAGCGTCGGGCTCGGATTCACTGAAACAACCCTTAAACTCAACCTTGACGTAATCCCAAGGGTGAAAGCTACAAGGGAACGAATGACTCGTCCCTGGAGAAAGACCTTCAGCTTTCATATTGCCCTTGACGGCGCTGATCTCGGACGACGCCATTTACCCTCTGAAAGTTTAATGTCAACGCGACGCCCGGCGTCGGCAACCACGCCGGAAGGGGACGCCGAGTGTCTCGCGTCAATTTCATTAATTCTTAACTATCCCGAACGAACTCTTAATTAGGTTCTGTAATAAATAGCTGAGCTTAACGTTACCTGCGGCTGCAGCCTCTGGAAGGTGCAAGGATCTCTAAAGTTTGAAGGGGGATGCTGTGCGCGCGTGGACCAAAGAGAAGGGAAACGATGCAATAGGCGTTAAAGCGAACAAGGGAAGTTGTGGAGCGGAAGTGCATCCTTGGGTTATACGAAAGAGGGGGGGGGGGCTGCGGAAGGGCCATAGAAATACCAAGAGATACTCGACATGGCTCTTTTCCACGGATAAAGGATCCTGCCTAACTGCACTACGTGGGTCCACTGCGGGTTTCTGCATCGGACAGTTGTCGTGGCTCCTTGGCGCTGAAGAGGCGGGAAATTTGAAATTTCTAAATCGTCCCGACGGATTCGTTAATGCGACGTGGTTGGAACATTAATTACGGGTGAATCGAATGCGGCAAAGTCACCGAGGATATACTGGACCTCCTAGGATCCTCGGAGTGCAGTCTATCGTTTGCCACGTACTTCCAGCGAGAGAGAGAGAGACAGAGAGAAGCCAAATAGAGATATTTTAGGTCTTATAAAGAGAGAAAGGCGTCTCGACTTCGCTTCCGTATAAACGGGGTCGGTTCGTTCGTACAGTTACGGTTCGAGGGCTGTTAGGGCGCTGCCAGGGGTTATGTTAACGGAGGATGGCTGCCCGAGGCCGGAACACGGGACCGGGACCAAGGCGTCGGAGGTTGAGTGCTCGAGTTTTACACATGTAGGTCAGAATTTATGCGAAATTCCCGCAGCCAGTAAATATATTCAGCACAACCACACGCCACTAACCTTCTCTACCACCTTCTTGCCTATTTCCCGAATACTTGCTGTGCGCGAACCACCCTGGCCCACTTTGGCTCCCCCCCTCCCTCTCTTTCTCTCACACATTTCCCCTAACAGAACCTCCTTACTTGCCGCTCCCCGCCTCCCCGCCTGTCTGGTTAATGCATTTTAGACGCTCGGTCGCTCGGCCACTTTCCTCCTATAGATTTATGAGCTTTCTTCTGCCGCCACTGGATGTACTTTTACTTACTACGGAATGACCCGTAGTAACGGGACTCCATTCCGTAAGGTATTTACCGGAGCTCCTTTTATTATTTCAGATAATCATTACCACTGTGCACCCTGATGCGCCTCGCGTCACTCGTATGCTCCGCTGGCTCGACGTCGTAGATAGACGCAATTAGCACGATCTCCGTAGTCTCGTTAGGCGTCGCGGTGCTCGTTTTGGCGAAAAAAGACGTAATAAATTAGCACGGAAATAAAAATAGATATTGACGTATCGAATTCGTTTACACTGATGGTCGTACGATTATCCTTCGTATATTCTTCTATGAGGTATCGAGGCTTATTCTGAAAAATTGCGCGGAATGAAATTCCGTCTAAAACACCGGCACTAAACGGAATTGCATACAATTACGGATGGAGACGCATAAAAAATGCTGCGCGCGTTCAGCTGCCAAAACCCAGACCTACCCCAATGGCCAAAATACACAGACGGTGTGCTATACAAGGCAGACCTACTCACCTACGTGATTGGCATACGAGTCTGTAGTGCTGCTACATGGAAACATAGGAATTGCAATGACTATTTGCTTTTGCAATTGCAAGCTTACCTTATACCCGTTGTGCTACGAGTGTCGGTCCAATATCCATTATACACATTGACCTTAGTAGGGCGTCGCTCAGGTGCAATTACCGAAAGTGGGCTTTGGTGACAAGTGGAATTGTCGAGGAAAGTTTCATTTTTTGGATTCCTCGATAGCGGAACAATTCCCTGTGGGGGAGAAAGTGGAGAAGGCAAATTAAGTGCTTGACGAAGTTTCGAACCGGGCTAGTTTAGTTGGAAGTATTTTCATAGTGCACTTGAATTTCGTGAGATTCCTTTTGTTTCGTTCTTCGAGTCCACCCTATAGAAAGTCACACACCCGATATTGCTGCAGGTAAGTTTCGCAACACCCCACGAGTTTCAGGTAGTTACAGTGGTGCTTCTGTACGTATACGAAAACTCGAAATTCATCCTGACTCGGAAGAGCGAGTGGAGGCTCTAGTCTTATAATTTTGTTTTCTCGAGTTTTGAGCAAAAAACAACAATCGGCACTTGAGCGAATAATTCGACTGGCATCCGTGAAAGCGGCAGTGTTTACGAAAGTGAACTGAATTCACGCTTATGGATAAGAAGGTTGAAATGGTCGGTGCATTGTCGGATGGCCGTTGCAGTTTGCCCTGCACACTGCAATTGCACCGCGTTTCTCCATTAGCCGGGATCGCCTCTAGTTTTCCGGGCATTTCCCGCATTACTTTACTTCCATCCTACGTTACGCTTGAATAATTCCCGAGGCCCCTTGATGCTCCCACGCTCGTTCGAATCTTCTGAATCTTTCACGAGGTTCACTGGCCATCCTTGCCGCAGCCAGGAGGCTGCAACGAGTCAGTGCTCGAAGCTCGGCGGTTCGGGAGTGCAGCTCTGGAAAACGTCAAATGACACTATGTATATGTGTGTGTACCTGGGATATTCCAGTTGCAAAATTCTTGTCCCGAGACCTGGCCAATAGTCTGCCGACATATTCTTTTTCCATTTTCCTTTCATTTTACCCTGTTGCTGTACCCTCTGCGCCTTTCCTCTGCCGGTTCTTGCCTACCGGAGGAAACGATCGCAATTCCAGTTTTACGTCTACGTTGAAAATATATGTTATGGTTGGATGTAAAACGGTCCGTGACTCTCTTGGCCGCTCGAGTAGCCAAACCGTGTAACCGGGATGAGCCGGGAGGAGCTGGCCACTACTTTCAAAATTGCTCGTAAAGTTTACCTCGATCCTTCAGCACGTACGCGGATCCTTTTCGATTTGGTGAAATTAAAAAAAAACTTTTATCCACGAACCGACTATGTCCATGCACTCTGGAGAAAAAAAATAGAGTTTCGGTCCCTTCGGCTTGCTTATCAAATTCTCGAGTATGCTCGCCGTGATACCAGACCCCCGGCACTGTGTGTATACTTGTGCACGGCTCTTGGCTGAACTCACGTTGGTCCATGGAAAAACCATCGACGGTCCTTAGCCTTTTCTTTCGCCATAACGAAAAGGGACACGAGTGTTTCCATAGCAAAGCTTCCGTCAGCCATAGAGAGCTTATTCGAAGCATCAAGCACGTCAGAATTCAGTTAGCGAGATATTTCGATTCACGGGGAAACGGACTGTGACTGCCCGTCGCTAATATTGCCTCCTTTGTCCCGAAGCAGCGACGTGCGTGACTTCGCTCTAGGACTAGCAGTCAGTCAGTCAGTCAGCCAGTCAGCCTGCCAGCCAGTCTGCCTGCCTGCCACTCGCTTGCGCTCCGCCGTCCTCCACAGTCCTATTCAATTGTTCGCGTCTGGTCGCAGAAGCACAAGAATCCGTGTCGCCTCGAACTGCGTGATACTGCACCTCTGTGTAAACGGCCGATGCTCCAGTTGCCGTCTAAGAATGTGCTCAACGAGCGACTGAAACAGACGAGCATTCGATTCTGTGTATCGCTGTTTTGTAGCGTTATCAATTTTAAAGCAGAAGTAGAAAAAAGCTTTTGAAATAATAAAAAAGAAAAACAGGCTCCACGATCAAAGCACAGAGTCCTGGTATGAATATTTGAAATTGCGAAAAAGGCGAGAAGAAGGTGGTCGCTCTACGCCACCCGAACAGGATCAACTGTGAAAAGGAATAATAGAGCGTACCGATAGAAGGGAGTGGAGAGAGAGAGAGAGACGGCGATAGAAATAGAAAAAGATGCCAGCAGTGGGTCCGATAATACGCAATGATCTGTTATGTCAGGGTAGACCTTTCGTTCTCTCCTCCTTCCTCGCCTTTTTTATTCTCTTCTCGCTTCTTTTATTTTCTTCAGATTGGTCGAGGGGGACCTCCTCCTCCTCGCTCCAAGAAAGGAGTCGGGCGCCCGTGAGTGTCGAGCACAGCTTTTGCAAATATAGTTGGACGAGAGTAAACTTTATAGATTCCCCGCTCTCGCTCGGATACTTTCTGGCTCGTTTCTCCCGTTCTATACCTCATTCGTTGTAAATTCTCTTGACACTCGGTACGTCACGCCCGATATATTTCATACACTCGATATACGCGATATACCCGATACACTCTTTCCTTGTATCTCCCTAATAATACAAATTGAAAGAGAGATCGTCAAACGATCGAATTCCGTTCCGATTCCAATCTGCTGCTTCGATAATTAAATATTACGAGCCTCGAGTACGTGAAATTCAATCGATATGGGAAAAAGTAATTAAAACATCGAGTTACGCTTTTTCAAACGTTATTCCCTATGATAGATACCGCACGTAGATATACAGACTCTGTTACCTGGGATACCTCCGTCCGACACACATATTCACTAGTTGGTTCGTTCACTCGCAGTTCTGGTTAATCCAGCCTGGCACTACGCTACATTTAATTTAATGCTTAATCGTATTATCCCGGCACGGTTAATCGTTTAACGCCTTGAAACGAGCCTGGACTCGAGATTCGGGATCCAACACGGCTGCCGGATTTACCATATAGACGCATATACCCTGGGTAGCGTATACGGTACACATTGTTAACCGAACTCTACAGTCTATTCGCCATGCGTAGGACGAACGATAATTCGAAGCTGCGAAGGCTGCCGAATAACCTCCACGATAATTGAGAACTCAAGCAGCCATTGTATCAGGAGCATTTTCCTGGACTACGGGATGTAAAGCGCGCGGGACACACTGTGTATTAATTTAACTCAAAACTAATGTATGTTCTGGATTAAAGCAGGTTACGGGGGACGGCCGTCGGGTGGCGCCACAGGTTGCGGCCATCGTACGTTCCTGCTGTACGGTCGTTCGGAGACGCTTTACGATATATATTTGAAAACCATCGTTGCAGGATTATCATGGCGAATTACTTGGATAAATTTTAAACATTCCTGGACTTCCGTCCGCTCGTTCTTTGCTATGTCTTTCCTATATTTGTTTCTGACTGCGCTTTACTTATTTTCTACCGTTTACGAACCAGCATCCAGATTACAATTATGTCCGGCCGATAACTCACCACGAGTACGATCCCTATCTAAATAGCATCACGCCATTTCACGCCGTGAACACACCGTCCTTTCTCGGTCGCACATTCGCCGCGTTAGTCGGTTGTTCACGGTCCCCACTTAGCCATAGCTTTGTCGCGCGCATTACCCGGCAATTTTTCATTTCTCCTCTGCCTCGCCGAGAAAGGCGTACGAGCTCATGGTAAGTGGGAGTTAGACGAAATAGGTCATATATGCAATAAACATAGGTATACTTGTGATTTTACTCCTCGTCCAGTCCCGCCCAACGTATCCATGTCACACGACACTAAAACGTTCCAGAAGGTATGAAATAAATGTTTAAAGTAAAAAGTTTCGTGCGACCTCTGTGTTTAATGACGAAATAAAGCATTTGCATTGACAGAGAATTCGATGGGATACTTTGTACGAGAATCGGATATTTTATGGGATGGGTGGGCTGCCTGGTGGAGGATGGCCGAGAATATAAGAGTCCGGAATTTCTTGGTAGTCTTATCGGCAGGGAGACATTGGCCTCCGTCTCCACGGATCCCATCAACCCAATCTTCGAAATCCCCTGTGATACACGCCCTTCGGCTTGCCAGACACATAAAATGCCCGACTCCCGGGCTAATCTTCTACCCAGGCAGTCGACGTAGACGCTCTCTAGGAGAGGGACTACCAACTAGCGACTACCAGCTACCAACTACAGGCTGACTACTTCCCTGTGTCGATCCGTCTGGCAGGACGGATGGAACGAGGACTAGGGAGTCTAATTTGGCATTCTGAGCCCCACCCGCCCAACAACCATCATCAGTTGCTACATTATACGATTCTGCCTTTGGGTGACTCCAGCAACGCCCCCAGCGACTCGGATCCGCATCGATCCAGCGTGTCAGTGACCAAGTGATCGAATGATCGAATTATTCGATCGGCTGCACGATCCCTCGAGGAAAGAAAAAAGAGCTCCGCTCGTCGCAAGCAAGCTCAATTGCCCTCCGACGCGTCGACGAGCATGTACGGGGAAAAAAGTCAACTATTCCTCGCATATTCGACGCACTGTCGAACCTCGGATTAAATATTTAAATTGCCAGCTGCCTCCAGAGCTATTTTATGCATTAAGTTCTTCAAAATTCTCCATAGGTATTGGTCAGTCGCTAAAAAAATTTGCACTCGAACCAACTAATTCTGCATCGATTGCCAATTTTTTCTGAGCCTTTCCGAATACGATAGCGTTTTCGGGAAGCTCCGTCCCTCGGCAATGTTTAAATAACCGTGCTAGCCGATAGAGTTACAATAAAGATCGATATTGCGATGGTAAAGCGTTTATGCAGCGAGTCCCCGATTCCGCTGCCCGTATCGATTGGGTTGCCAGTCATTTAGCCGATCGGTGGGATTGCGAGAGAATAAAGGTACGTTGAGGAATAAAATTTTAAACCGGTCGCAGTTCCCAGAGGGTTCGGAGGATTGGCCAGCGGCCGCCTGATTTTATGGACGAAAGCTCTCGCTAAGCTTCGAACGAAAGGTCGCGTAGATTATGGAGGAGGAGGGGGGCGGGGTCATATAGTGAATTCTGCCTGGATGGAAATCTCTTTTTTTTTATATATTACGAACTCATGACTGATGGTAAAATCAAAAGAAATAATTGTCACGAGTAGGCCATTTGTCAATAATATCTGGTTAGTAAATACGTGACCAAGATGCATAGGCGTAGGATCGATATACACCTTCACTCTAACTATATACCTGCCAGAATGGAAAGAGAATCGTTCGGGCAATCATAAATACCTAAGTGCGAGTACATAATGCGAAAAGTTCGCATGCAACAACGCGCTGGTTCGCCGGTTCGCCAGTTCGCCAGTTCGCATGCCGTGTCTACGCTCATGAATTATGTACGCTCGCCCCGTTGACTTTTATCATTAATGGCGTCGACATACGTCACGATTTCGCCCTGACGACTTGCGTCCGGCAGGAAAAGAGCTGCGAGAAGAAGTTGCATCAAAGAGCTGAACCGAGGACACTCCTATACGTAGAAGCCAAGAGAGCAGTCTGAGTAAATCGAATAGACGGAGGAAGAAACTGGGAAAAAGGATCGTCACCACAATTTCAGGATGAAAGTGGATGGAGACCTGGAGGCATTCTCATTTCCGGTTAAGATGAGAATTTGATGATTTCACCATCTTGAGATACCCAGAGGATGTAGCTCGGCCGGTGACCCCCTAGGCAACCCTGCGCTGCATTTCCAGATTAAACGTGACACGAAGCATACTGGGTCATAACTTGGACAACCTCAGCATCCAGAACTGAGCTCATCCTATAGGTCCTATAGGTACTGTAGTGCCTCTAGACTTCTCACTCTTGTAATTCCGGATGACAAGTGGATGCTCGCTCGGAAGTAGATGACGCATCCGGATGATTAAATTCTCAAACGTTATCGGCTCTCGAGTCTGATTGGCTCCTCGAGTTATCAGAGTGACGTGCGAGTTTATCAGAAGGGTTTATCGTCCCGTCCTGCATCGCTTGCTCTTCTCCATTCTATATCCCCCTTCGCAGCCACCCCCTGTCGTGGCAAAGACACCACCGAGTGCGTCGATTTTCGAAATTTTTTCTCTCGCAGATCACCAGGTCCCGAGATAAAAAACAGATGCGATCGGACCGATGAGAAAGATGCTGGTCGCTTTTGTGCTTCACGGGTGAGATCCTTCTGGCACGCTGCGCGCCGTCTGGAAGCGGAGACGTCTCTCGGGATAAAAGTCTTCTCCGTTGCCTCCATCCTCTCTATGCACCGCGAGGGATGCTGCGGCTCGTGTAAACAGAAAAGTTACGAAGCCAATAAATAAATAGCGTTGGCTTACGAGCACCGCAGCAGCCGTAGGAAACGCAGGCGGCTGCTCTGGTAGCTTTAGCGTTTTTACTCATTTTTCTATTTTATCCTCCTTCTTTTCTCTATTCTTTTACACCACCCTTCCCTACCGCCCCTCGCATTCTTACACCTTTCAACCCCTTTCACGCTATCCACATTCACGTATAACAAACGACTCTGCAAACTATCCAAGTTTCGCGTAATATTTTTCGCAAGCTTTTTCTTACGCCTCCACTTAGTTCTAACTAGGCTTCAGCCCTTAGCTTTTGCTTCCTCAGCTCTGACCTCGTATATTCGCCTTCGCGAATTTCCCTCCTGGTACCTACAACCGAACGGAGAATCTCAGGACTCCGATAGGAATTACAGAGTCTGAGTGAGATCACGAGATTCTTGAAATTTTTAAACCGCGTGCCTTCCTCCTTTTTATACTGTATAGACTACGTAGGATCGTGAAAATAATATGGATGTAGGTAAACCAGGCCCGAAGTAGAAACGCTGTTATCTTGCGAATATTACCTAGGAGGAAAAATATACGGGAAGTAAGAGTAGAGGCCAGGTGGTGAGCATCAATACCAGTATCAATGGCACACGTGTTCCAGTAGGGTACCCCGTGGCTCCAGAGGAAGACTCCAGGGCCACGATCATCCAATACCTTCTTCCAGCCCGTATCCAACAGCCGTCTCCTGACACTTTTCAAGATTTACTATAGTCGTATCTCCCTGCAAGACATAGATACGTCTTTGACCCTGTATCTATTTACGAGCACGCACTCACGTCCCACGTGGGTATCAGGAAAATTGACTAGACCTCTCGGCTTCTACTTCACATCCGACTCCTGGAGTCCCCACCTGGATTAGCCCCCTCTTCGCTCTACGAGATTTTCATGGTACTTTCTCCGTCCCTCCTACACTCTTAGTAACCGTCGACTGAATTATTGAACGTGATAGCGGCGAGGCCTCGAAGACGTCAGGACGTCAAGACGACGGGATGCCAGAACGCCTGGGTACCACCCACCCACCCCCCTCCTCTCTGTCTTCTTCCATCCACTCTCACCGGTCGACAGAAACAAGAATTTATCTGAAAAGTTTGAACGAGCGTGACTCGCCGTCGCAGAAGAGGCACCGGGGGGGCTGCGAATCACAGACAGTATCTGACTGCCGCCCACGAACCTTCTAGAAGCTTCGAGAAATTTCTGAGGGTATTCATATTAGTTCTGGGGGTGGCTGAGACGGCAAGGGATGCACCATTTATGTACAGGTGATACGAAATAGAGGTATCTGATGGACTGGCGGGGTAAGGACAAGAGGAGGGGAGAGGGTATAGAGGGATCCCGGATCGGAAAGTATAGCCGTGATAAACTCTTAGCGGAGAAGGAACTGAGAGGCCAAAGCCCATTTCGAGGATTCTTGGTTCAGGGGGCTCAAAATGATCAATCCCTGTACCCATAGCTATTCTTCCGTTCCTTCACTCTTCGCTATCCTGATTACGAGAAATCGGAAAGCTCTCGAAGATTTGCCTGAAGATCTTGCCGCAGGATCTTCGCAGTGTCCCTGCTTCCTCGCTGACGGAAATGGAGACTGTCGCATAAATTTCCAGCTCCTGCCAATATTTTAATTCACAAGAGGGTTCTTCGGAGCCGCGACAGGAGGAGACGCAGCGGTGAATAATCAAGACGCGGAATACAGGTGGGACCGTGTGAACGTTTTGCGACGCGGGGTTCTCAAAGTGGATTTAGGGGAGGCTCTGGGTGGCCAAGTCATGGCTTTGGCTATCAAGCGAATCGAGGGAAATAAAATCCAGGATGGATGGAGCCAATGGAGAGGAAGTAGAGGGAATCGACTAGGAGAAAAGGTCGTTCGTGCACGTTGATGCTCTTTCACAGTGAATCTGGTATGTGGAAGATTCAGCTGCTGGAACCCTGAAGTGATTTAAGTAGTCCGGCGCTGATGGGCAGCCACAGTGCATACACTATGAGTCAAGAGTACGAAAATATCTGCTGGCCAGGGGCCAACTTTCAGCATGCTCGGCCAGCTAGCCAGCTCGCACCTTCCCTCGGTTAAATCATCCACGTATTCCTTGAGAGTTTGGATCTTTGGACCATCCTGCATCCCTTCCTGACCCGTCCACTGTTTATGGCTCCCGATTACCTAATATTTATCGATATCCCCGATATTTCTACGGTTCCTATCGTAAACCAGCTCGCGAGGGTTTGGGCATTAATTTTTGAGAAAATATGTCCCACGTGCCAGCACAGCCCTAGGCTCGGCACGTGTGTGGACCAGGCTGGGATACGATCAGCAGCAGAGTACCGTACGGATACGATAGCTGATAGAAATGGATATAGGCGTGGATCAACACATGGGTGCACGTGGCAACTAAACATAATGGAGAAAATTCTCATCAACCCCCATAAGCCCTGTTCAAACTCACGTAAAGTACGACGAGCAGTTTCGATTCGCATCAACGGCACAGAAGCCGGACGATCCCATCAGAAATTCAATCGCCAACGGCTCAACCTTCGCTGTCCACCTTCTTCTTTCAGAACCGTCATTCTTTCTTTTGCTCTTTCGCCTTCTTCCCACTTCCGCCGTTTCACCCCTTCGACAGTGTCCAGCCAGTCGCCGGAAGTCCACGCATATCCTCCTGGCAGTAATATCCCAAGGGATGAAAAAATTCCATCGGTCCTCGTGTCCCGCTCGAAGAATCTTTTCTTTCAGGTGGTCTTTGAGGTTGCACGGAGACTCTGCGGTAGTGGCGACGCTGGCGGAGGGGCCGATGGAGGTCGACCATCACGCGATCCCGCAATCATACCAGGCAGGGCTAACATGCACCCGGGGGCTTATCGTGGCAGCGCAAAGTGAAATTATTCCACGTGAACCAGCGACGCTGATAGGGGGTTGCGCGCCCTGCACGCTGCCCCCCCCCACCCACCACCCCCCTCAAAGGCCAGCCGTCTGGTAGAGCAGCTAACTGCCGTAAGGAGCGACTCCTTTTATACTTGGATTCTCGGTAGGGCTTTTTCCTTGCTGATACAGTACATAGCTATACACATAAGGGGATCACCTTTGAACTCGTAAAATTCGAGTGGCAACCCTTTCCACGTTATCCTGTTATCACTTTGCCACCCACCGATTCCACCCGGCGAATCCAAAGAACGTACTGTTTCTTATTTTAAATTCTCTAAATTCTCGTCTCTCTTGTTACTTTGTCTTCTGACATGGACCCAGTCCTCGGGGCTGGATGGTCGCGGCTCGTTCGCGAATAAACGCCAGGATCCTTTTCTGTTTAATTTGTCAGTGCGACAGGTACCAGTTGATTAAAAGTTTGAATTGGCCACGTGACGTGGCTGATGTCTCACGGTCAGCTTCCTCTATCAGAAATGCACGAGGTGCAGCTACGGAAGTAAACGGACCGAGATCAGTTCAGTCGGTGGTACCAGTTGCGCGATACCCTGTTGCGTAACTGTAAAATAATCTGGATATAGAAAATAACGAAGCAGGGGACGTTAAGTTGTGAGGGTGACCGATCGAAAAGATCGCGTTGCTATTTATTAACGAGGGTGTACTTTTCAGTCATTAGTAGATCCTTATCGCGCGCTAACTATTACGATAACGCGGCAGCGACGCCTTGTCGTGCGACGCTCGATCTCGTGGAAAAATTGTTAACTCGCTCGTTGCGGAGTCTGCGCCTATCTAGATCGTCCAAGGGTAGCGTTATGCACGGCCCACGAAAGCTCTTCACTAATTACACGGATATAATTAATATAAAGTTACTCGGGAAGGCCTCTATCGCTGAAGGGTACCAATTACACCCTTCCGACGTTCTGACGTTTTGCCCTTTTCATGACGCCGATGCAACTTCGACGATAATACTAAACCCTGCCTAGAAGCCAAGACTCGTGCGTGTCATTCGCATGAGGGCGACCGATAACTTTAAGGCGCTTCCGCCCGCGACTACGCGAAAAACGGGGCTTTAACGTTTTAACTGCTTCGTAGATCCAATTGTATACGTCAATCTCACTGTACGCTTAGACTCGTGCGGTCCGAATTGAGCTTTGGGAATCTTTCACCCAATCTGTACATATTGGGTATAACGACAACTGCCCTAGTCGTATATCGTAGAATGAATCTGAAATGATTTATTTATTTTTTCCATTCGATATATCTAATGTATACTTACGCTACGTGATATAATCGTGTGTTTGAGCGATCGGTGTTGTTGGTTTTTTTTTCGTTTTAGGTACAAAAAAATACCTAAAGCATGTCAATGAATATTATATCATCATAGTACTCATTGCGTTTAGCAATTTTTTTTTATCCAACTTTGCCGAAAGCCTTTGTCAAGTTTTCGCGGCACTTTGTATGAATTGCATTGATCTATCTTCGCGTACTGGCAACATTCGCGACCAACGGCTGTGGCAGAGTCTATGTCATGAAATTATTTATCAGGCTGATAACGATAGTCGCGATATTAATCTTTTTCCAGAATTGCTAGAATAGCAATATCGTTAACGTCGATAAGACGAAACACGTAGGTACAGGAGGTAAGTATTACATTCGATTTAGTGGGAAAAAAAGGCAACGCGTGCACTATGACGTCGCGTGGCGTCAGGTTAGAAATTGGTCATTACCCGGAATGGAGAAAAGCTAATAAATTTTGAAACTGTAACTTTCCGAGAATTCTCATTGCCCTTTCATCGGGAAAGTGCCGCGATAAAAGCAAACGGAGCGACCGCGGAAATGGCGACGACTAAATGCGTTACTTCCCATTTTATCTTCTTCCTTCTTCTTTCTTATCGTACATGCTGCTCCCTTCTTTTTTTACATTTTCACCTTGTATACTTTTTTTGCAAATTTTTCCAATTTCTAACTTTTTAAGTATTTCGTTCTAGAGTCTATCGATCGACTGTGTGTTACTCGGAGGAATTAGGCGAAAGTGTGTAAATATCCTGTAATGCGAAAATTATGGGGACCCGCTCGAGGAACAACCTCTTGCTCTGGTTTCCGGTCACGCGGGCTTCTCTGTAAAAGTTTAATTGAACCTTTGGTCCATTACGTCTTTACCGCTTGAACATCTTTTTTCGATCTTTGCTTTGAATCTTTTCCAGTAGGCTGGAACGAAGATGGGGATCGTAAAGAAGGAGCAAAGCTAATCGAGGGAAGATGAAAAGAATAAAATAAATGTGAAAAAAGTGATTTTTAGTATTTTCTAAAAAAATCTTGGGAAACTGGGTATTTTCTATTATCAAGTACGTAACAGATACGTATTGAGAATTTGGTGACTGAGCGAAGCGCTCAAGACTCGACAAGACGAATACGAGAGCCTAATGCAACTTGGTGAATTGTTGGATGGGAATAACGCGCACTGGTTAATCTTAGCGCGGAAGAGTTCGTCGAAGCTGAACTTTTGACCCGACGGCAGCGTCGACGTCGGCAATTACGCTAATCCTGCGACGGGACCGTCGGCGTAAAGACCCAGCCCAACTTGGATGAATATTTGGCCCGCAGTGTTGCTATGTACTCGAGTAGCTAAATAGACGATCCTATCGACGGGGTGAGTTCAGAGGGTGTCGTTCGAGAGTTGATACTCGGTTCACGCTCGCACTGCACCCCCTGCGCAAACTCCCGACCCCCCCAGTGACCTCAGTGATTTCAGGGTCTCGCGTGCTAATCCTGTATATTCTAGACAGGGTGCAGTTTTGACCATCGAATATCAAATATGCGACGTCTAGACTCAATTTTCATGAAAAACATGTTCATTCTCAACGAGCGACTAGAACTTTGACGCGCGTTAAAAATCGACCGAGTACCGCGCCGAACGTAGCTCGCGAAGAGGAAATGACTTTCCAATAGCGACATCTCCTGAGGTTGCTTGGCTGACCTGGTTCCTTGATAGATTGTCCGACTATACCCTGGAGCTGGCGAAATATTTTCTGGAAGAGGGGTTCTCGCGTCGCTTTTAAAAATGTAATGTTATTCTGCTCCCTTCGCACCTATCCTAACCAGCTGTCGTTTACTCTCGCAAGGTAAAGAAACTTAAATATTTATTGGAATTTAAAAGTTTCAGTTCCGGAGTATTTAAGAGTTTTTCCAAGTAATAAGAGGAAAAAGAGCTACAGGATCAGCTAGTGGCACCCCGTAGCTGGGTGCGGATTCGAACCTCCAGCCACCATCAGCCAGTTACCTCTCTATCCCGAAGACGGGGACGCAAGCTCAGACCGAGCTCAGAACTTGCTAATAGAGTCTGGTCTTCCTTGGGTCTTCGCCTTACTTGAAAATTAGAACCGGCTGCTTTGGATCGTCCTGGGTCTTTATTCCCCCTCCACCCCCCACACCTACCTTTACATTCTGATAAATTTTACTATCTACGTTCGTCCGTTATCTATGTCAACCCAAGACTCATACTTTTGTTTCAGGTGAGTTACGCGCCCTTCGAATATTCCAACGTGAATACGCATATCCAAGTATCTTCCGGACTCGACTCTGCTGATTTGGTAAAGTTTATTACGTAGGAAAGTCACGATGATATTTTAATTAGATAGAAATTTATTAACTTCCAAAGAAAATTACTGGGCTAATGCTCAGTCAATGCGAGCGAAACGTATTCTCTATCAGGCCTGACTTCTCCTTTAAGGCGGCACCTTTCGCAAATATGAAATTCCGCCTAACTTCGAAACTCGGCAATTTGCTGTAAATTCAGTCCGATCCCAAGACGGATGACTGGAAGCGTCACGAGGTCGCATAGGCAAGGGGGTAGGCAAAGGAAGATGAATAAGATACAAGATACAAAGTGGAAGTTGAGAAGCTAGAGAAGCGGAAAGATATAAAGTCTGGAGAGTCAGGTAGAGCCTGGACCAGGGCAAAGAGAGTTCAGCACGCGTCACGCTCCAGTTGTCCTATTTACTTACTTGCCGTCATCATTCTAGTCCCCAGTTCCAGTCAGCCGCCACGTCACGCGTCGTGGTCCAGGATCTTGAGGTTGGCTACGAGTATGGAAATGCTTTTGTGTCGGAGACACGTGGATTTGTTAAAGGCGACGAGAGCACCGACGGAGCGAATACTCTCGACCAAGAAGCGTCGGCGTCGCGACGCTATAACGAATTGGCCTAGGGACTGTCCTTGAAGTATTAGAAGCTCGCTAATTAAGCAGCAACGTGACATTTCGGAGCCCAGAAACACGTGATTCAAATCCGGTCGTTACGTAATATACAGATAGATGTGGCAGCTGGATAAAAGTCAACCGACGACAGGCTGAGTCCTTCGAAATGATCCTGTCAAAGCTTCTTCTTCCAGCTGGCCAAAGAGAGTCAATCCTTTCAGCTGATGCTGGTCCCTCAGTCTCCCAGGCAGTGAAGCCTCCTAGACAGGGCTGAACGAGACGGTCCAGCGTCGATCGATCACTCGGCTCCTTCGAAGCTGCCAATTAAAGTTTAACCAGATGAAATTCCGGAAAGCCTGGTTCTTCGAGCTGCATTGACCTCCAGGGAAATAGCTGTCAATGATCTGTCACTTGGCTCCTTTTTTGCTCCTTGCTGTCTTACAGTCGATTGGAGCACGTGGCATTTATCAGCCACTGCCTTCTGGATGCGTCTGTCGCTGGCTTTTGTGAACTCTAGTTATTCCTCGCGTTCCCGTTGACATCGGGCTGTGTGAGTCTGCGACAGTTTGATCAGCTGATAACGATTGTAATAACTGGGTGACACGTGGGCTGAGGGAGGGGGTGGTGGTGAACAGAAGATGGCAATAATAGCGACGGAGTAGCTAGAGATTGAGGATGGTGGGAGATGAGGAGGCGTGCAGTGGCGCACCTAACGGCGAGAGTGTGAACGAACGGCACATCACGGTTCAACGAGAAGAGACGGCTTCTCCGCACCAGCGCACCTTGGCGAACCTACGTAAAGCTAATAATACACTCTGGAGCGAGTAAAACTCTGGAGCCTCGGGAACGTCCCTTTTACAGGCGATACCACGAGAGTTCACAGAGACAGAGACTCGAGAGAGAAATATGAAGATAGCCTAGAGAAGTTTTCCCGTTTAATCGATATCCGGGGCTGAGATTATGAATGATTTTATAAAATTGTAAAAGTATCAAGCTCTCCTGACTTTGCCCGGCGAAGTAGCGAAAGATTCGATCGGAATTAATGAAGTTTGATAAAGGAGATGAAAGGATTGCAAATGACTGCAGGATATATCGGTTCTATAATGGATCCGTTTGGAAGGGTCGAGTTGTTCTAATTTTGTACTAAGGGGAAGGGGCGAATTTTTTGGGGAAAGAAAAGTAAGTCGATAAACTCCGTTAATACCTTGAGAAAAGATCTAGCCGCAGTTATACTTTGTTCGTTCATACGGAATCAGGGTTAATTCGGATACAGAAAGGTAAATAGGGATGATAGAGGGTTCAAGACTTTGCCACTGGAATTGGGCTGGGTTTATCGCAATATTATAAATCCTAGAAGGCTTCGCCAAAGGACTTAGGCCCGCTCAGTTTCACTCGACTTCTAACTCCTATTAGCCCCTATCCTCCCACAGCTCGGGACTTTCGAATGACTCCCTTCCAGCATCCCAGCTCCTCCACCCACATGGACCAAGCCACTTGTGGAGGCTGGGAGGACGGTGACTAGGGTCCGGACGGACGATGGATGAACGCGGACCTGGTCAGAGGTCCTTTCGCAGAACGATTAATTTCAACCTCTTTCAAGTATTCCGATCCTCATCCCTTTGCTCCTCCGACTGGTCCAGCGTCACCAGCTAAGAAGCTCCCTGCCGAAATTCAACCAGACTGACAAGGGATCATAGAGTTTTCGTCCTATCTGTAACGCTCACGTAACTACAGATTTCCTACTCGGCAACGGGTTATCCATTAGATGCGCTCTGGAACTGTCCAATTGGACCAGCTGCCAGCTGCCATATCCAGTCCCTTCGAATCCCTGGTAGATCTGGACCATTTCTCCTAATACATTTTAGCCAACCAATAATCTGTAAACGACGATACAGAGACTCCAGAGTCTCCAACTTGTCCGCAACTCGTCCGAGAAGTTCTGCCTTGCCCCACCATCCGTCCTTTGCTTCTCTCTAGGTGCTCCAGCCTCTCAAAGGCTACTTTTCAAATCGTTTCCATGACTACGAGTTAAGGGAATTTCTCAATCGACACGCAAAATCTCTCTGTAATAATACCAATTTATAATAATAATACACTTAACAATCTCCCCCTGGCAACGGATTCGTCTTTGCGATTCGTAGGTTTCCTCTATTGGACGCCCAGTGGGTGAGTCTGCGTGTCTTCCTGCCACGTTGAATGCCCTTAATGAACACTTTTGTGCTTCCTGTATATACCGGAAGCCAAAAAAGGGATCAGATCGGAAAACACTTTGACGTCCGTGAACGTGTTCTGCTCCTATACCTACTTCACTGATCTCGATTTCCATTGTCATTTGCCTTTTTCTTAACTCCTTTCGTTCCGCGACCACGTAGCGTCGCCCGAGGCCGAATGCCGTTACGTGAATCAGCCTAGAATCACTGGATACTATAATTATCATCGATACTACTAGGCTACGATTTCGGCCGTGACATCGACTCACGGCTTTCACGGACAAACGATCGCAGCGCTGCTATCTCCCATTGGCGTCAACGCCAAAGACGCTGTCGGCCTGAATTTATACCTTCGCAGCGTGAAAACGCGCCTGATTGATCGCAACGCGTTTCTTGTTTGCTCTAGGAGTATTTGCCGGTTTCTAACGGTGAACAACGCGATGCTATTAATTTTGGGATGCTCTACGGACCTTGGTCCAGATAATGTCAAAAAAAAAAGAAATTGATTATCGTTCATTTTTAGGATCACTTTTCAGATGAAATTTCAACGTCTAATGATACTCTCCTGGATCGAGCTGTATACTGGGTGACAGATATTTTTTTCAGAAATACACGATTTTAACGACTTCCATGGGTTGTTTGGTCGTGACCCCAGACCTGCTGTCTTTTTTTTTAAATGGAACGGATACACGATCTAACATCCAAGTCGCCGTTTCCGAATGTCCTCGTTATCGGAAATTACTTTCACCCGGATGATCGTGGCGTAGAAAGAAAAAAATTGGCGAGAAAAAAAATGAAATTGTGCACGGCTGAAAAGGCAGGCGCGAGAGTCACGTTGCGGAATTTGGATTCCCTCGATTTTACCTCTCTGGGAATCGAATTGAACGTAGGTAAAAGAAATTGGGTTCGTGGCGCGAAGAAAAAGAAGTCCAGAGATAATCGGAGCATAGGAATAATCCTGGACTCGCGTGAGAAGGGCAAAACGAATGCGCGCGCCTTTGGCTAAATTATGAAATAGTTGAATTTTTCATGAAAATCGACTTTCGCCCAGGTCGAAGGAGGATAAAAAAGAAGATGAATAAAAATTAAGAAATTGGCGGAAAAAGGATTGAAAGAGTAAGGAGCTTCCAATTAGGGATGTAAAGGGGGATCAGAATAGTTAAGCATGGTCGAGGCCTTTGAAATGCAGATCGACTCGATCGACGATAGAAGCAGGGAGCATCGGTCCATAGGATATTTCGAGAAGAAATCGGCAGTTTTATGCGATGCAGTAACGAGTCGGAAACCGCTTGGGACAAATAAAACCAACACCGAATTCAATTAGCCGGCTGTGTCGGGTATCGCTCTATGAATTTTAATGGGTCTATCTGAATATCCGACACTGGGAAGATGAAGGGGACCGATACCGGGTTAGCCCAGGAGTGTCCCTCTGAATGAAACGGAAGACAAAAAATGAGAGAAAGAAAAAAAAAAGTAAGAGTCGCGGAAGGAGGAACGTCGAATATTAAATTACCAAGGAATATATAAATAGAGATGAGGCATTTTAACGAGAGACAACCAAAGATATCGACGCGAGATGTTAAAATTTAAATTAACCAAGAGAACCCTACAAGACCATCCAAAGACATGGACCAGCCCCTAGACAACCGTTGATCGATATGACATCCAGCTAATAAAATTTCACTGCACGAACCCATAATTTTTATTTTTCACTTTTTTCAAAAATAACATACGGAACTGTACATAAACCCTTTTTGCATTAATCTCCCTCCCCCAGCCCCACCCGCCCACAGCAGACGGTCATGAAATTCAAATGAACCTCAAATTGCATCTCGCGCCCGGACGTCGCTTTGAATTTCGTCCTCTTCGTGCGGAAACAAGCGACCACCCGGTTCGGATAGTTTTCCCATTTTTTATCTTATTGACCTCCCACCCCCCTCTCGCCACACACGTCACGCCATCCCTTGACCATTCTTCGAGTATCGAGTCCTTTCTCAGCCAACCCTTTTTACCTTTTATACCTCTGCTATTCTTCACCCTACGAGCGATAGTCTCATCCGCAGCTTCGATCCTTTTCGTTCCAGCATCCCATGGACCACCGACATTTCTCTTTGCAAAAATAGGCTCGATTCGCTTAAACGACGACAGATCCGTTGCGTCTGGGAATTCGAAGCACACGATCCACCAAGTGACCCCTTTTCCACAAAGTCGACATTGTCAGGAGGTCCTAACGTGAATCGACGTTTCAATCCGTAAAGAATTTAAAGTTTTCCCGTAAATCCATTGACTCGGATCTAGTTTCCTTTGGCAAAGATTATACGAAATTTCAAAACACGAGGAGCGGGCCTGATTATAGCGTCATCGGTACCAAAGTTCACGACTCCTTCGACACATTACTTATCTCCCGAAAATAATTGATGTCCAACAAATCCGACTCGTTTAATACGTAAACCCATCTAATCGACGTCCCTAAGCAAATTTCCACTCGTAACTCCGTAACAACCCGTAAAAGGGATGCTGGAGCTTAAATTTTCACGAAATCGACACTCCTCACCGAGTTACGAGTACCCGTCGACACGATAACGACTTCCACCGATGTAGAACCTCCTCGAACTTTCCGGCATTTTAACGCCAATGATATCCGCTCCTGGCTCGAGATTCTGCCAAGTAGAAGATTCGAGATCTCGACGCATCCCATTATTAATAATTAAGGGTCTCCCGAGCGTTCCTCGTTACCTTTACCTACTTTAATTAAAACTGCTGCATCCCCGCGAAGGACCCACGACCGTCGGGATTCCGAAGTAAAGAGCTGATTTGGATAATCTTCATCCTTGACGGAAGCTCCTTAAAGCTCTGAAGTGTCTTACCACACTCGTGTATATCTATATCTCAGTAATCTATAGCTATACACACAATGTATTTCAGATCTCGTTCAACCACCACGAATACGCAGGCCATACACGAAACGACTACCGTAACTGTCGCTGAAGCCACGGAGTTTGCCTTTTCATAACCGGTTCTTGCAGTTTCTCGTAACTGTCCCGAGAAACAATAGCACGCAGTAGTCCGCGCCATGAAACGTAGGCGCGGATACGCGTCTCTTTGGTCCATAGGAGCAGCGTGTGATAAACGAGTACCTACTCCGTACGCGGCCTACCAGATCGCAGACCCCGTAGCAATAAAGAGCAACAAGTACTCGGGCACTCGGGCCTCTATCTCTAGGTTACGGTAAAGCGTATCGAGCGGCCCGAAGGGACGAATAAAAATGTCCATGATATCCGACGTCAATGCGTGCATTAATTTTACACGAAAGACCCAAAATATGCGTCAACGCGAACCTGTACAATTTATCCTAATCGGTTTATCCCTTCTCCGCCTACCAACCTAAAGGTATACCTGCATGCGCCGACACTCGTAATGAAGCTCTCGGTTCGAAGTACCTGGCTTAATCTTGCACGCGATCATCAGACAGATAATTAGGTTAATTAAACGATATAGCAACGCTACCCCTATCCCCTTTCAACCCTTGAAACGTGTTCGTAAATTCCGAATTCTCTGTTGACGGCGATAGTACATTGATTGAGATAGCCATGGGGCAACTCGGTTGGGCCGAGGTCAGGGGTCCGAAAGATCCAATCGAAGGGTTCGGAGTAACGATCAAAATGTACAAGGTCAAGGGTTCAAGGTAGAGATACACGTAACGTGGAATCGCGGAGGAGACGGTACCGGAGAGCTGTAAATGAGAGGCAGGAAAGCATCAAGAGCGATAACAAGGCGAGGGGGAAGGGATGACGTAATTCGATAAACTTTCAACGAGCACCCGGGAAAGCACATCATGACGCTTTACCGCGGCGGATGAATGGATTAAATTAAGTCGGATGTTTCGAACTCGCAATGCAAACGTAGACCGAGGCTTCTCCCCCCCCCCCTCTCTCTCTTGGTCCGTTTTAATAATACTACGAGCTTCAGTTGAATTCACTGCCTGCGCCTATCCTTCTCTATCATCCCGATTCATCTCCAGCATCCCTTTCTGCGGCTCTACGTTCCTAGCCGATTCGCATCCTTCTCACGCCGCGAGATAATTAATCTATCGCAGAGTAAAGGATACTTGGCCGCGTTTTCTAGGAAGTTTAATTACGTAAGATGGCGAAGGGGGGGGTGATCGTCCGGAACTCCGCCTGTGCTTAGGTTACATAATAATATACTCGGGCGAGAAAAACGTTTCGACGCCTCATTTGTTACGAACGGAAAATATACATGTCGCTTATCCCTGCAACTGGAAGAGGCTGCGTTAATCGAGGCATGAATTCTCGATTGGGACTTGTCTCCTGGCAACCGGCAGCCCAGCGTTGCCGTGGCTGCCACGTGCTTTTTGAGGCATCGATCGAGCCTCAAGTAGGTGGCCCATTGAGGAAGCCTTTTGACCTCCCGTCGAGTAATCGTCGATCTTCATTAACGTTTACGAATTTTATCGTAAAAATACGTGAGTAGCTACGAATCGGAGTGCACCCTTTAATGCTTGTTATAATTGCAAAGTGCCGCGTGTGCATTATCAGGGAGCCGTTGGACCTTATCAAATGGAGCAACGAGTCCCAGGACAGCCTTAAACAGAGTTTCAAAGCATTTTTCCTCTTTCTCTCTATTTCTCGCTCTGTCTCCCTCTCTCTCCGCTGGGAATACAGACTGTACGTATAAATAACGCGGTCGTAGCAGCCGCGATAGCGGAAGTAAGAATTTCAAGTCGCAGCTGAGATTGCCCGACCGCGCCAAAGGACTTGGCGTCAATATTCACGTTGCGTAGGCACCCACTTGCGATAAGAATAAAAAGAAAAAGACGCGAGCAGTTTGCTGCTCAGGAATGTTTTTCCTCTCCTTGGTAAAGGAGGACGAGCATCCTTACGAGCAGTTGACACGAGAACGAGCCTCGGTCACGAGGACTGGGCTTGTGGGGTCGATCGACTCCAACCTAGTCCAACTCCTGTGCCTTTACTCCCTTATCGGTTGCCGGGCAGGACCTGATACGGTCATCCACTGTGCCTCCTGGTTCACCTGGAGCAACCTGGTCCTACGAAGGGATTTTCAGGCTAACGAGCGCCTGCTCAACCTTGAAGGTTAAGGACCCGAAATGATGATGGCGGAGAGCCACGATGTAATAGACATTGGGAAACAGGATGGAAGCTGAAGGATCAGGAGAATCGGAGACGATTTTCAGGGAACATCCATGCGACAGGTAATTGGGCTTGCGGGTAAATTTTCGGGGGTTCTGCCAACCCTCTACCAACCACTCTGACAGTGACAAGATACCACACAGACTTTTATAATATATTTCGCAATTTTGCAAACAGTCTGAGGTATCGCAATCAGCATGCAGTACGCAGCCTATGAGGTAACCTGGTCTAAAAGAATCATCCCGTGGACCGGTCTCCCAGCGAGGATTTCTTCCAGATCGCGTTACTTCTGACGCCGTGTGACGTCATCCTGAGGAATTCCGCAGCATCGCGATACCCTGGAGAGTCGACAATTCCAGCAGGATGCACTCCTACGGAGTCCGAAAGTTTCCTCGAGCCTCAAGTTGGACTACTCGGGGAAGTTTCCGGTGGGAAAGCCACGTTAAGACCATTTGGTAGATTCGCCACGACGTCCCGCGTCTGTCTGAACTTCCAGGCAGCGTATATTAAGCACTAATGCATCAGCTAAAATTAACGCGTTCATTGGTTCCTGCTCTAAAAGGAGTTTGAGCTCGTGCTATAATTCTGAATACATTTGTAGCGCAGTCCTTCTGCGCTCTACCTTCAATTTCTATTTTGTGCCTTTACCTCCTATAGAATATTTAAAACGCAAATGAAGTTAATTGCTCGGGATCGTATAACCTCCTAAATATACGTGGAGTGTCGAAAAACGGTACTCGTTAACGAATGCAAAACGAGTGCGTCGCTTAATGCTCAGCAAAACGAGCCGTACTGGTTGTTATTTAAAGGCGCGTCGGATGCGTTTACGTACCCGCCTTTATATAACGGCGCGTGGTTTTAGCCCCACGTACACGCGTGCGTGCGCGCGTGCCGGTTTATTCAACTCATTAAATCCCGGGCAACGTGCAGACACGGAGAGGCTAAATTTATCCATGAAATTGCAAACATTCCCCGCCAGAGGCAGAAACCTCATTCGCATCCATCCGGTATGCTTATGTATTATTATTAACTGCCTACGCTCCGTTAAGTTATCGGTATTTTATTATTAGACGATATCGATACTATCGGCTACCGTGACGTAGGCGTCAACAAACCTGTAGGCTACGTAGGCATCGAGGGTATCGGTGCTATCGGACGTATCAGCCTTGGTTCGTGCTACGAATACCGGAAGTTCACTGCCGAATCAGTTAGGAAATTGTCTCCCTCAATTGGTACGTCCCTGAATTCGGAAAACACGCTCGAAATATTTTTACAAAGGAATCGGAACGTCCGGTAGAGAATGACTGGGGAAATTGAAATTCTACTATCGTTTGATAAGCAATTAGACTTTGTATCGGTAGCGTGAAATTCGTTACGTAATTTGAGGTTAATGTAGAGCGAAAACGTATGGCGCGCTGCTGTGTAGAATCAGAGGGGAAGGATACACTGCGGTTACTCGATAGTCATCTGGACCCAAGCATCCTTCTATGTTATTTAAGGGAAGGAGCTCCGGCTCGATAAGCCGAGCCGCTCTCGAGATCAAAGATCCGAGGAATGGAAAGAAAGAGTCTCTTTTCGTTCCGCGAGGAAGGGACGAAACGAAAGGGAGTCAGAGGGTCGGGAATGCTGATGAGTCTCTTTACTTACGTCGGTTGGATACAAATCTACGTGCTTGTGTCTTATTCCCTTTTTCAAAGACTCGGGTACTCGGCCCTACCACCGGTCCTAGGTTCCTCTTCTATACCCTCTTGAACTTATCCGGAAGAGTCTGGCTCCTCTGGCTGCTGCCGATGTCTTCGCGACCGACGCGAACTAGAAAATCGAAAGTTCGCATTCCTATGGGAATTAAACGCGCAGCGTTTCCTTTGCCCTCTGCCGGGAGCTTTGCGAATTAAAAGAGGAATTCGCAGCACGTTTTTACATGGCACTCCCAGGCTGCGGATAACAAATGTTGCCGTAGGTTGAGAACGAAGAAGGAAGTTTATATCGAATTTCAATCGATTTTATATCGGATTAATAATACAAGATTTTTCATCTGCCAATCGAGAGTATCGATCACTCGATTTTATCCTAGTCTAAAGTTCTAACCTAGTTAACTAAGGCTATTGTAAGACTCGCGAGGGTCGGTGATATTGTGATCGATATAGCCACTGACTATCTTCCATTGATAAGACTTTCTAACTAGAGTTTTTTTTTATGGGGATGGTACTCGTGCTCCTATAGGGATAGAGTTGTAGCACGTTAAAAGATACTGTAATATTATGCAAATGTTATTAATCGCGTTTCGCTGCACGGGCATGCTACTCCCAATGGCCTCTTTGGCAAATATTTTCATACGAAATATCGGTTGCCGACGCCAGCTTGTGCTGCGCGTACGCCAAAAAAGTTTTTAACGATATCGCACCGACGCTTCGTGTTTCCTCGACTCGCGCGTTTCGCGTTCATCTTCCATCTTCAAACGCGCCACCCTGTAGCGTCGGCTCGCCTGCGATTCGTGAAAGGAAATCAAACATTTTTTCCTCGATATGACCTTTGACCGTCTCTTCGACCCCCTTAGACTCTCCTGTCAACCATCTGGAATAAGCACAGAGATTAAGTCTCCTTCGAAAGGAATCTTCAATATCAAAGATATGCACCGCGGCTGTTGGGCTTTGAATTTATGAATTATTACATTTCAACCGGGATTCCTTTAGTAGTTTTAGTTTTTCCCCTTGATTCAAAGGGGATCCAAAGAAGAAATTCGTCATAAGGAATTACGAGTGGAATTAAGAAGAAAATAAAATACTTGCATGAATCAAAAATATTAAAAAAAAAAATTGTATACCTACCCCGACACCCCTCTTCCCTGCCAACCCTGATACCGTGGTAAACACAGCTATCGATGGAGCGTCAAAAATTTAATTTAGAAATTCGCAGAGGGCACTGCACAGCTATCCCAGCAATGCCCTTTGAAAATTTCTAGAAAGGGTACTACCCACTATAGCGCACGCCAGGGATGAAATCAGTCGGGCGCCAGGCTAATTCTATAAGGACCCAGGACAAAGGGCCACGGAGGGATAAGAGAACGTCGGGCCAACTTTCCAACTCGCTCGATACCTATGTGGCTTTCGCAAGTTTTCCCTGTCTCCGTGCTAATAAAGTTTAGCCGATAAGAGGTACAAATTTACGCTGCACTATCTTCACTCTCCTTTCTCTCGAACCAGCGTCCTTTCCCCCTATCACCGAAACCGTTCTCAATTGTGCCTTTCTCCCACGCAGCCTCGTACAGTCCAGCACCAGTCTACGTCCCTGAGCCCGATTCAGGCTGGATCCACCTGAAATCACGTATAATGAGCGAACTAATTGAAAGCCCGGATCAACAAAAGCTGAGGTGTTATCGCAGCATCGCTGGGACTTTCAAACAAAAACAAATTCCATACCGCGGCTAGTAATTATCAGTGGGTACAGTTTCCGAATGATAATCGAGTTCAACGAGTCCCTAAATCGGCCATCACGGTAATGGGATTCGTCCAAGTGACAGCATTAAATTTCCGACAGATTGGAGAATCGAACTGAACTATAACAGGCAATGCGTTACCGTTGCTCAAATGCGAGCTGACATCATCAACACCGGCAGCTGCACCATCACAGTCCAATGCGATAGGCTTTGCTATCCGCCTCGTATTTCACGACTGCATTGGACCCTCCCTCCCCCTCCACCCTCTCCCACCTCCCCAACCCTCCCTATACCTGATCCACGCTTCATTACACCATGTGTACGATATTAGAATACTCGGCATAGCATTCCGAGTTTATCCCTGATTCGGATCCGCACGTACCTATCACGCCCTAACCGCAATACGTACAGGGTGCGCAGCATCGGTATCAAAATCTATGACGTAACCGGGCTGACCGGAGGAAACAGGTCAACCAGGATAACAGAAGGATCGCCGTAGTACACTCGTACCAAAACCGTAGGATGAGCAAACCACTGGTTTGTTACACTGAATTCCACTCCCTCTCTCTCCCACCCGCCCCCTACCAGACTCCCTTGCAAACCTAATCAAACCCATTCCAGACGTAATCCGAAATTCAATGGATTTAATATGGTACAAGCTATTTGTGGCCGGAACGTCGAAAGGCTGAAATTATCTACGTAACTGGACGGTAAAGCGTTTGCTCGGCTTTGCGAACGCTATTGATATCTATCTCCCTCTCCCTCTCTCTCTCTCTCCCTAAGGATCATGTCTGGTATCGAGTAATCGCGTCATTGTCGGAACGAACTTCTGATATAATTGTCAATGGAATCTGACGGTGAAAATCTGCCGAGAGGCAGGCTGGTTCGACGTCTATGAGAATTCGCTGAGGCGAATTCGAAAGAGTCATCCTAGCTTCCGGAAGTCACTTTCGAGAACAGCCTCTGTTTTCAGCATCAACCCGACGACGTTGGTCCTGGCCAAATCGAATAACGTAACTTTCGCTCGGCTATAATAAATTCTGTAGAGACAAGAGAGAATCAACTTTGACTTTAGCGGAAACCCAATTCGCGATCCCTACCGAGGTACGAGGCTGGAAACCGGAAACCACTCTGTTGGGAACTTGGGAGATTACCTGGGATCGAGTTTCGACGATTGAAACGTGCAGTGCCGGTACTTGCCACGTCGTCACGCTTCAAAGATTTTATTGATTTGGAAAAATAATCTTTGGTTCGAATCGGCTGATCTCGATGTCGCGAAGCGATTCAGACCTTGTGGGTTTCCGGTGGAATTTCGATGGACTTTTACGCGCCCTTTTCGTCCGTACACGTTGGCATCCCTGAAGCTACGTGCGTGATGCTCACGTGCCAGAAAGGGTGGAGGGGCCAGGTGGATGCCAAGTAGCTTCACGTGTCACGCATAATAAATTGAGATAGCAATGTGCCTGGGTAACATATATTTATTAGAGGAAATAGCTAGGCATATCGCGAGAACTGTATAAGTGGTGTTGGATCAATGACGTAACGTTAAACATAGTCTGTGAAAACTATTGATTTCAAGTTGTGACGTCACTTTTCGACCCACGGTCACAAGGCGACTCCAGCTTCCGATTCGGATAACGTTTTAGCTTTGTGATTCCCTTCGAGTCGCCATCTTCATTTTTTGCTGAGAAATGCTCTCGATTTAGTTTGAAGAGACGACTCGAGGGAAAGGATGATTGTTATCGGCTATAAGGATCTCGACCAATCAGAATAATTAGTTCTCGAATTTGACTGTTGTCAAATCAGTCTGTCTTGGGACACCGATCGGGGTGCCTCGAGCTGTCTCGCGCTCCCGGGCTAATTCTTTACAGTTTTTCTATCCGTGTTTCCTATACGGTACAGGAAGTTCTCGCTTGCGTAGTTCGCGCGTTGATCTCGCTATATCCTGAAAATCCTATAGATTTTCTGCCTGCGTTTCGGAGGTGCAGTGTTGTGCTATAGGGAAGTGTCCACGTGTCACCTGGATGCAGTTCTCGGCCTTCACGAATCAGCTGAACCAGCTCCGGTGAGCAGTCTCAATTTATTAATCGGTGAAGGGAATTCAATTTTACAGCTCCGATTCGTTCTGGTACGTTCTCGAACAATTGCTCTCTTTTTTCCGGCACTATTTATCCGACGCTTAACTCCGGCCCTTTCTTCGTTATAATCTAGTCTCACGTCTTACAATATATACAATCGAGTAAAAGTTGAAAATTTATGCTATTATATCCGACGATGTAAATCATTGTAAGAAATGAGAAAAATCGACTGTGCAGTCATGACGTCGTTAGGATCAGAGGAGGGAAACGCGAGTATTAATGGGAAGCGCGAGAAGAAGAAAAGAAAAATAAAAGAGCTCGAGAGAAGTTTGGGGTTGAAAGTAAGGAAGAAAAGTTTGGCGGTTCGTGGGCAAATTTGTCCAGCAGACCGAAGACGGGCGAGTTCGCAGTTGAACCGCAGCGATAATCCAGTCCCATGTATAAGGGATGTCGACGGGGACTTTTAATTAAGATCTGGCTTGGTGTAACGTGAAAAATAAAGGGCTGGGCGTAATTGGCCTAACAAATCTTGCCTCATAAATCCACGTCAAGCGATCGCCGGGACGAAGGGAAGAAGAGCGACAGGGTTGAGGTTGGCGTAGGTGGCAGGTATGGCAGCTGAAGTCACAGGGGGAGGCAGGGGGAGGCAGGGGGTTGGTCAGGGCTACGCGGCAGCGAACGAGGGTCGCGCGTAGATGTGAATCGTGAGAGTACACCAAAGGGACGGCGGGAGGGGTGGGTTTCGTGAGCCGTTAGGGAAATCAAATAGCCGCGATAACGGGCCGCGACCGGACGAATTAAACTCATATATTTACCGGCAGTCCTGCCTTCAGTCAGTCACCCAGGCAGCCACCCTCGCAAAGCGTAATTGGTCCGATCACGAATCCCGCACCCCCTTACAAGGCTTAAACTATTAGAAACATGCCAGCGCACCTGCGATTATCCTTAAATCCGGAAAAATACTTACAAGCCCCCCCCCCCGATCCTGGTAACAAGTCGAGCGGACACCAGATGCGCCGATAAGAATCTAATCGATAACGTCCAATTCAGCCTCGCTCTTATCTCCTGGATCATCCGTCAGTCCTGTGCCGATTGGTAATTAGAAGGCGCGACCAAACGCAAGGGCTATCTCGAGGACCTCTCGCCACAAATCAGGAGCCTCGTAACGCGTAGCTATCAATTTCAATTTCCTCGCAATGTTATCTCGCCGAAACGATCCGGTCTTGGGGTTCGGGAGATGAAAACTTACAGGCGGCCAACCGCTTAGTAGATAATAACCTAACCTAACCCCAACACTTTTCCTTATCTTTATCATTCCCATTCGGCCGTTTCCTCTTCCCTCGATGGGATCCCATCTTCCACAGCCCTCCTCTTATCAGTCCTCACCCTGAATCACCATCCTCGGCTGACACTCGGTGCCAACAAATCCTACGGGGCCAATCGAGCCTTTCGCACTCCCGAATCTCTACCCTCCCCTTCCCAGACCCTGCGATCCTGCCCACGCGAATGTCCTGGCGGAAAGGACCTCTTTCGGACACCAGGTCCTGGCACCCCTGGATCTTCGGCAATCGTCCGGGCCTGACAGAGATTCTCCAGTGGACGCTCCTGCGTCTTCCCGACGCGTTTGCTGGATACAGTAGACTCCTGTGTCGCGAAGTCCGGAACCTTAAGGCGGCTGAGCAACGCGCGTTAGGATCGCGTGTCGCGCTGCCCTATCTTGGCCGACGTAAACTTCGCCCACCGTAGTGTGCATTAGTGGGCCAAGAATGAAAGTCCCATTAATTTGAGAAAATAAAGCAACCAGGCGAGCGAAAGATCCTTCGTTTCGGCACGCGTTCCTTTACTCACTCGTGAATACCAGCAGGAACGCAGGACACATTTGTTATGCAAGATTATATCACGGCCTCCTGTGTTACGTTTATTCCAGATGAAAAATAGGAGAAATACGTTCGCTCGGGATGAGCGATGATCCGGCTCGCGGTTGGGTTGTCGCCCAAAATTCACCACGTGTTCCACTTACTCTCCTATAAAGCCCTACGCACTCGATAACATTTACGGATTAGAGCAGAAAGCTGATGTTGATCTAATGCATAATCCTGAAAGATGCCTAACCTTAACTGAGCACGGTCGATCTGCCTCCAGGCATTTGTCAGTTTGCCTCTTGGGCGATGATCAAGAATTGCTTTTGGCGCCTGAAATCTCGATACTTTGGGACTGAATCAAGCGGAGTCTCTTTGCTGGTTCGGGCTCTTTGGTTGGGATAGAATAAACCTGAAATTGCTCAAACAATGTTTCATCAAATTCCAGCTACAGAAAGACCTACGTTCAGGGATTTTTTAATTTCGACTGAAAAAATGATATCGATCTTCCTGGACATTTTTTTTTTCTTTAATCATTGAAATTTACTAGATACGCGCTGCTCTCGATAGCTGATAAGAAGCACGAGATGCAGGGTCCTATGGAATCCTAGTAAGGTGTATCGGAAGAGAGATGACATTTTTTGAAATTCATAGGGACGAAGGAGAATTGAAAATTGGTAAACTCGGGGTCGCGTTGCAGGTGAAATCGAATTAGCAGATTATCAGGACTTTTTGGAAATAGAGAAAAGAAGAAGAAGAGAAAGTCGAGAGGAGGAAGCTGGGAAAAGGATAAACGAGGAACGTCGTCTTCGTTGACTTAGTCATTGTCTTCTCGGTAGTGTGGTACCTAGGAGATAGTCGTTCAAAGAGAACCGCTCAACTAGGAAATTGAATTTCGGCTTTAATTAAGAGAAGGCTCGCTCCAGCCCTTACGTTCCCGCTTGAAGAATAAACTGCGGCACGACTGGGGCTGGTCCAGGTCTGGGTAGGGGATGGTCCTAACAAAACGTTTTTCGATTCACTCTATGAGCGCCCCCTTCCCCGCCCGCTTGCTTTCGGTCAGACTAAAACGAGGGCGAGACAGTTCGTTTCACTATGTAGAGAGGACGGAATCGCTATCTCACTCCCTCTCGTTGGCTCGCGACCCAATCTCGGGGCAAATTGAATTTTTTGAGATCAAAGAGTGCAATATAAGTGATGCGGCCATGGAGCCGCAGGGCCGAAGGGTGAGCAAGCTCAGGGAGGGTCTGGTACATAGCAGATGGCATCTTCTATCTGCGAGATGTCTATCCTCCGTCCTAGAGAACCTTTCGATTTTCACCAGAGGCCTAAGGAAATTCTATCTCTGTTCTCTTTTCTCCAAAGCTGCTTCCTCTGCGTCTCTCTCTCTCTCTCTCACACACACACTCGCGTTGGCTTGCAGAGACAGATGGCCTTCCTTTTTCGCGACAGCACTCCTCTCAACCCTCGGCCCGACGAATTTCGTGAGGCTCCAAAGACTCGAATTTTAATATTACCCAGCCTGCGCAATTCCGCCACCTGTCGAGCGTTGAATTTCAAGCCTGCATCTTTTCCTTGTCAAAGAGCGGCACAGACGGCCATAAAGGAAGATGACGAGTGGGAAGGAGTGCCGTATACATTGAAGGCCTCGAATTGGCCAAGTCTGGTGAAGGAATGAAGAAAGGTAGAAGCGCGAAAGGGTTTCTTTTAAAGCAAAACGCCTTTCTTCTCTTAGTGCTTTTTTTCCCCTCTCAAGCCGGAGGGCCTCGACGAAGGGCGAAATCGCAGAGGTTGCGGTGTGGGTCCAGACCCGTTCACAGACCTCAGGTATTTCTCATACGAGGTCCTCGGAGGTAGGTCTACCGACCTGGTCCACCATCCCCAGCTCAGTCCTCCCAGAGCAATTCCAGCCCCAGAGCCATCTCTATCCCCGAGACATGAATACCGTCTGGCAATTGTGGGTGCATTGTGGACACACCTGCGTCCACGTCCACAAAGAGTAAGAGAACCCAAAAGCGGTTTCTGAAGAGCCTCACGAGTGATCCGGTGCAGGAGACTGCCGGCTAGCTTCACGCATGCGAAACTTCGTCCCACGTATTTCGCACCACGAAAGAGCCTGGACCACCGGTGCATTAGCTATTCATCGTGCGCAAGCCAGACAGACGTGAAACCGCGTCCGGATAACTGACGCCTCTGCATCAGCCATTTCGGTCGCTACTAATCGCTACTCCCGGCCTAACGGCGGCCAGAAAGTCAGTCGACCGGACGGCCAGACGGGGCCGAATAGCCAAACGGTCAGGCCGCAACCCTGTAAATTCGCTAGCTCGCGTGTAAACAAATGACTCGAAATACGGTCACGTGGTGTGGAGGTCCCAGCGTCACGCGACCACTAAACGGAAATACCTCGTAGCAGGTTTCGCAGGGCAATCGTGGCTTTGAAAATTTAACGAAATTACGGGTTAAGCGCTGTTATTGTCACCGGGCCCAGCCCCTCCGGCGATCGTCACTGGAACACTTTCGCTTTCGACATCAGTGCTTTTACAAAAGCTACCAATCGGTCGGATCGTCATGTGGACCGTCGAATGGTCCTCGTTAGCAACCCGCGAAACCCTCACGATACGTATCGGCCTTCTTCCCACTTACGTTACAGAGTCTGCGCAGTAACAAAGTTGTTGTTGTATCGTTTAATCAAGGCTCTGGTCGTCCGGTTGCTCTAGGCGTGTCACGGGAGTCCGTCATGCCGTGTTACGGCACTAGATTGGAATTGCTGATTAAAACAACGACTTCGCCTATAATCGACCGCATCCCTCGTTCCAACGCCAATTCATCCTGAACCCCCTTGGATCCTTCCATTCCCTAGGTCCAATTTCCTTCCTGCACTAATCGACAGCCTCTTCCTCCCACGGACCCCCGTTCGCTCGCATCTCGGCTCCACTTCCAGATTTCCAGGCTCAAATCGTTTGCTCGGCTGATCTCGCGCAGTGACGTTGACCCGCGTGCCTAACCTGGAAGTCTATCGCGGTTCGTCACCCTTCGAGAAATTTTCCCAATTTATCCCATCTCCCTCTCGTCACGTGCTCTGGCTTCTCTTACTTGGCACGATGTGCGTCCCGTCCGTTATGCACGTCCAGAAGAGATAAACCGAGCCGGTCGTAACGTTTGCTTGTTCAAGGTATGAGTTACGACATGATGTCTGGTAAGAGGCAGAGCTGACTGTATAACCGTACACTGGTATATCAACTGGCGCAACAGTACTGGCGGATATTGCCGGTACATAGTTATGGTTTGGTAACGGCACCTCCAGTGCTGTTCCAATGGTAACCCGTTGCAGAGAGTCTAGGCCAAAGCGATGCTGGAGCCGTTCGAGTCATCCAACACGTTGATGGTGTTCATGCAGGAGTTAATACAGCCAGTGTTTATACCAGGGATGCTATTTAAAATCGTCGACCATAAAGAAACAAACACGGTCCCAGGTCGGCCTTTAACGTTTCCCGTGCGCATCGAAAATTCTCGAGAGTACAGCGAACTATTTTGATCCTCCAAATAAACGTGGTTACTGGCTGTCATAGCGACGGCAGCGACGCGGCTGCTGTATCGTGAACGAGGAATCTCAATGGGTCCACACTGTTGACAGCCCGAGCCACGTTTTCAATTAAAGCTACCATTTCGAATTTGATGGCCAGCACTGTGCCCATCTACTGCCCACTGCGGGATAGAGTGGCGCGCACGCTTGGCTAATTAGAGTTTTAATATTTATACGCGGATATTACACGTGCGCTGCT
>JARQTI010000739.1:274361-329143 GCA_030142655.1 Trachelus tabidus
CTGCGGGATAGAGTGGCGCGCACGCTTGGCTAATTAGAGTTTTAATATTTATACGCGGATATTACACGTGCGCTGCTGCTGCTGATAGCACAGAAGCGGCCAACTGGCCAACTATAGGCTCCAGGATAATGGAGGGTCTTCTCGTTTCGGTGGGTCTTCCATGTCCCTGTGAGCTGTTTACGAGGTCGACGTCAGGGAAGAAAATTGTGGTCCAATGTAGTTTTTCCCGAAAGAAGAAATATTATCTGGCTAATGAGGAATTTTTTCTTTTTACCAAAAAGGTAAATTTGGACATCGGGCCACGAAGATAACAGGACGCCGAACGTTATACGTCTGTACCTTATTATTTATGGATGTCAAGACCGTACACGATGCGGTCATGTTAACTGTCGCTCTCTGTGTACATTTTAATTAACGTCTTGACGAGCACGTGGAAAGAAAAAACACAAGGAAGCGAGTCAAAGAAAGGGGCGGGGGGGGGCGGCGGGAAAAAAGAAATAGAAAGAAATTGGATGTACGCGCGCGCCCCGGGGAGGACGTCGCGCCAGGGACATCTGCTCACCGCGTGTTACGGGAAAAGCTTCTCCTTTTTTCTATGGCTTACAGTGTACTACGTCATAACGCCGGAAGTGAGGGAAGGCATACAGCGAAAAAAGCCCAAGAATACAACGAAGTCGATGCCTCTCTAAGATTACGAAATTCTTCCCCGGCTTCGACGCTTCGTATCAAAGTCAAAACTGACATACGTGGCCAACGAAAAATGGGGCTCCTCTCTGTCTTAGCCCCTGCGTGCCTTTCTCCGACTCGATATCCCTCTGACCTTCTGCTGTTCTCCCGGCCGACTCTAGACTTTCTAACTGACTCGAGTGCAGCTAAAAGTAAATGCGTGTCCGAAGTCTGGCACGCGAGCCTTCTCTTCCGGCCCGGTGCCGAGGTATCGGGAAAGGGATGTGGAAATCCGAAGCAATAGGACCGGTTCGAACGTTGACCAATAGGAGAGATATACAATCTCGATGAGAAATCCAGCAGCTTTGTTCGAGCTGTCGAACCCAGCATGGACCTGACCTCGGAGCCGAGTCATGAGGTTGCACATAGACCGGATCTTACAGATCCCGGACATCGTACAGAGGCGCCAATGTCTTCTCGGAATCAGTTAGTCAGTCGTTCGCAGGGACTCCTATGCATTGGAGATTGTACTCCTGGAGTCGTGCGCGGCGTCGATCCAGGCCAGGACGGGTCATCGCTCCTAGATTACGTCGAGTTCAAGTAATCCCTTTGGCCAACCGGTAGCTCGCGCCTAGTAGCGTACGACGCCACGTGAGACTGTACTATAGTTCAGCGTCGCGGTTGGAGTATAGCTTGTGGTATCGCGATACTGTGTACTCCAGAGGTTCAGGACTTGAGCAACCAGCAGAGTGGGAAGTATCGACTGATAAACGGTGGACACGCGAGTCCACACTCGTGTGGCTGATTTAGGGTCGTTGCGCGTGTAATTCGTGAGGTGTCACGACGTCCAATTTTCGTTCCGTTCGATTGGCACGACTTTTGGCAAAAAGAACATTGGACGCGTCGTAACCTGGCGTTACAAGCTGGATGAGACCTGGTCCAGGGATGAGCAAGAAATAAATAGGACCCATTGGAAAGAACGGGATTAAAAAAACACCATCTATAAATGCACAATCGGACGTTGGTATGCCTGAAGACCACGTGCACTCGAGTCCCGTCACGACTTCCCACTGGTACTTATTGACTTTGGAGGCTGCGCTGCGGCTTCTAAAAAGTCATTAACAAGCAGCATCCCTATGAGATGGACCCTGCTGGAGGGACGAGAATGGCTCATGGCGATACCAACTGGACGACCAGGAACGTTTTACGTTCTACTGTATTCACCAATTGTACAGACTCCACAGAGAAGGACCAGCGAGAGTCCACTGGCAGTGGGTCCAGCCCCAACCTAACCCTCGGCTAGAAAACATCCCTTTGTGCCATAAACCTTTCTCTCTTCCCATTTCCTCCCTCGCTTCTGGCTGTCCGTGCTCTGGTCCAGCGTCCGACGTCTCCTACATTATTATCCTCTATCCGCACACGTAGGCGAGCGCACGTTGCATCCTCCGGGCAACAGCCGCCTGCACGATATATCGAAGATTTAATATACTGCCGGGAGAGAAACTAATTACATCAGGCTTTTAAATCCGCGAAAATATAAGGTACCACTGTCGAGGACAGATACGTCCGAATACGGTTGGGAGGTCAAAGTTGAGAGTCGTCGCAGCCCCACAGCCTGCATTTTCCAAGCTTCGTATCATCCGCCGGCGGCAGCTTTGCCTACTCGCTTTGAGTCTCGTCTTTGTCTCTTTCCATCTATCTTTATTCGCCCAACGTGAAGTCTTCGAGACGCAGACGACCCGGTCGTTCCAGATGCTGCGAGGGGTCAAAGGGGTCAAAGGTAGAATATACTTTGGTTATAATTCCAGATAACGAGTGTAAATCGAAAGTAACGCGGTCGCCTAGGTACCCAGCCTCCATTCAGGGAAATCACCGGCTGGTAACTTTAATTCCTCGATTATCCTACATTGCCCTGTTAGAGGAGGACGTTGCCGTAACGGCGTACGGCGCACTCGAGTATCGTCGTATCTCCTTTATCTCCCGTATCTCCCGTATCCAGTATCGGCGTAGCTCTCCAGCATCCGTGACGGTACTCGCGTGCCCCGGTAAACCGGTGCCGATTGCTTGTTTTTCCTTAATAGAGGCATTCGAGTGCAATACAGCTCGATGATTTCACGTTTCTCCACTCCCGATGCAGATTGAATCGGTCGCCTTCCTTCTGTCCCACATATGCACTCCCGGTGCATTCGGCTGCGGATGCCCGTGTGTGCGGTCCACATGCACACGGAGGCTGGAGCACTCACTGGTACTCGCCGTCCGCAAACGGTCGGCCGTAACACAAGCCCTGGGTACTTTCTTTGTCGACTTACGAGAGCGGAGCCGATTAATTAGAAACGAAGCTTTTTGCCTCTACCGGTATTGCCCACACTGGAGAGTCGTAACAGGACACGCGTCTGCAGCCGGGCACTTCTTCATCCTGACCAACGTATCTCCCTCCTGGACCACGTGTGTGCGTACGCGCTCGAGGACTCTTCGACGTGCCGGAGTGTACGGGGAGCATATTTATGGCAATTCCAGGAACTCATCCGAGATACGGCCCTGGACCAGCCATCGGTACTCCAGAGCTCCAGACGTCTACGAGATAGCAATGACGTCTGCGAAACATCTGCCAGTCGCCGAGACGCTGCGAAAATCCTCCAGCAACGCATTACCACTTGGATCATTCTCTTTTTCATCTGCTTCTTCGTCCCCATCATCCTCAGGCACATCCTTCATCTTTTTCCTTCCATCCTCTTACCGACCTCTCGCGAAACTCTCGTTTTCTCTCGAGCGCCGCGTCCGGGCTTCTTTATGCCTTGTTTCATCAGCGGCTTCCAGAAACCAATGCGACTCTCCCAACAATCTCTTCTACTTGTTATTCCGGAGCCATTCGAATCGCAGTACTCTTTTCGGATTAGGAGATTAGCGCGGCACAATGTGGAGATCAGGGCAATGTATCCACGGATGCTGAAGAGCGAGAGGGATGCTGTGCAACGTGCGCAAGATTTACGTAGAGGGAGAGAGAGACGAGATTGGTCCACTTGGCAAGGACTGGAGAACCGGGCGAGGACCATTCTCTGACAGGGGGGAGAGAGCGAGAGAGAGAGGCTGCCGCGGTTTCCATGTAATATTGGCAACGGGCTAAGCCTGCAGAGTGAGGCCGTACGATACACAGAAGACCTACAAGACATTACAACGCTACGGTAGGATGCGCCGCGACGCGATGCGTCCCACTCGCCCCCGCATCACCGAACTAGCCTCAGCGCCACCTTTCTCATCCCTGAAACTCTTGGCGACCGCGTTTCTCCGCCTTCCCCTGCTTACGCTGCATTTTTCTACCTAGCCTTGCAATTCCCTCAGCTGCTTTCAAATCGTCCGACCAAACTAACGTAGCTATTTGACTGGTGCGCCCTGGGCCCGAGCGACTCTTCGTCCAGCCCTGAGCCTGGAGTCCCAATGACATCCGATCGGACAGCCGAACGGTTCTCTTCCTCGTTCCTCGAGTCCAAATACCTACAGGTGGGATTTCGCCAGGCAGATTGTGAAAACAACTCTAACCCACTTACTAGGATTCCTCGAGCGAAGTGTCACATTGATGAAATTAGTAGGCTATTGATACGAGCATCCGACGAATGCTCGTGTTCGCCTTTACCGGGAAATAATTGAATTATCGACAATCAATCGGGATCAGGCGAATAGACGCGACGTGACCAGGCGCGTGAATTTCGAACTGTTGGATCGGCCAAGTCAAAATGAAGAGTTCGACGCATTAATCAGTTTTGACGAGGTCACGACCCACCCCTCTTTCACCCAACACTCGTTTAAACTCTCTCACCCCCAGCGCTCTCTCGACACTGTCACACTTCGCGCTTTATCGACATCGATTTTCACCGACCGATAAACCTGTCCGAATAGCTTGAACGAGTGTAGCTGCGCGAATGGCTCCGTTCCGCGCGGCCGATAAAATTACCTGCAAGGAGACCTATGACGAGGACCGAGTCGTTACGTTGGAAACTCCCTTAAAATCTCGAAGTAAAAAATCGTAGCGGATCCCACGTCGCGAACTCGAGTCTCTTAAATCTAAAGGAGCCCTTGAAGTCCTTCGAGTCGTTAGGACGTAAAGATTTTTCCTCTTCTCGTTTCATTTTTTTTTTTTTCTTTTCTTTCTTCACGTCATAATTTAATATACATGATACTTTGCCGAGGCTCTTGCGGCTGGGGAGAGATTATTGAGCTCCCGTTGGAGAACCAGCCGAAAACAGCTCACGATTTAATAAATGGAAAAATTGTGTCGATAACTTTCCGCTTCGCTTCGCCCTACCTCCCCTCCTTACTCTTCTGGCGATACCACGTGACCGAGCCAGACTAGATTTTACTATACTGCCTTATGCTCTGTATTATGCATTTTCACGTTGTACCTTCCAAACACGAATTCTTCGTAAAGAGACTTCCTTTGTTCTCGGATGTAAACTAATAAATCTGACAACGAGCAGAGAAATTACTTCTACCGAAGAACCTGCGCACCGGGTAGAGGAATGCGTGAGTAAGGCGTCTGGACGCATTTTAACGTACGCTCTGGTACGAGCGAGAGACGGTGTTTATGTACGTGAGCCCGTAAACCAGTCGGGTAAAATGGCTCAAACCGACAGCTTCGACGATATTCGCCTTTTTTTCTCTTCTTTACGAACGCCGGGGAATTCTTGGAGGAGTCCTCCCCTCGATGGCAACCAGGACTCGCCAGAAACTATGTAATGACGTAACGACGTAACAAGGGCTCCGGAACTTCTCTGTTGAATGGACAAATGTTTTTTTTTCTTCTTTCAAACTTTTATTTATGTAGGAAGTTGTAGTTAGCGGGGTGTAAGAGTGTCGAGGGTAACTACCCTTGGAAATTTCTCAAGTTTGTAGTAATACAAAGAAATGGAACTTTGGATCCTTCAGTCTATTAAGTTTAAGCTTCTATAAGCTTCTTCCATAAGGGAAAACAGCTACGCGAAACTTTGCCTGATGACGCTACTCGACAATGACTCGAGAGATGGCGCCACTGCGCTCAGCGTCTTATAAACAGTCATTCGACGTATATTCCCTAAATGATATATCTCGGGGGATCCCCGCCGGTCCTCACTCGAAAGAGTACGGTCCTCGAGAGCAGTGGACGATTTAAAAGTCGTCTAGAGGGATGAGCGATGATGTACGAAGAGCGAATAGAAAGCTAAGGAGCGTAAAATGTAAAGAAGTATAAAAAAGTATAAAGGAAGACTCGCCGCGAGACAAACTCCTTCACGAGAGAGGAAGAGTGTTTACCCTCGAGATAAAGGTTTACCTTTCGTTAGACCGAAGCATGGTTTCGGGTGGTACGTAGTTACGTTCTTTGCCGCATCCTTGACTTTCATTTCTGAGCATATTTTTTTCAATTTTCAAAATACAGGAAACCAGACAAAAAGTACATTAGTAATGGATTCTTTGACCCGAACAGGTTTTTTTTATTTCAACTATGCGTCTCGAGGAAATAAATTTTTTAGGACGACGATACGGAAGGGAGCACAGATAATCACTTGTTACCGGAAGTCAACTACGTGGATGAAATTAATAAAAAATATTAGCTCGATCAGTGACTTCTTCAAATTCGTTAAAAAAAATGTTGCCGTTTTTCATATTCGGTATCAATGTGAAAATTTTTCACATATATACATATATACATACTGTATTTGTCAGCCGACGAGAGAGAGAGAGAGACAGAGAGAGACGCAGAGTGGATACTCAGGGTAAGTTATAAGCGGAATTACGAGATTGCCCTGGGGATTACGAAGATGGCCCTCGGGACGTCCAATCTCAAGGATAAACACTTCCTGGCGTCCTTAGCATCGCCGTTGACTTGCCGTGCCGTCGTGCAATTCACCCTCTTTATAAGACCGAGTCCTCGGACGCCAAAATTACTCGTGAAAACTCATTTCCTCCGTGGTGAAGTATTAAAAATTTAATTATAAAAATACGAGTTGCCTCGAGTTTGATGTACCTGTCTATAATAACGGCTGGTCAAAAGCGCGTACGAAATATCGCCGGAAGTCATCAAAAGGCTAGTCCTCAATTCGGGGTTCTCGACCCCTCGAACGTATCATAAGAAAAACACACCATAGCGATTATAGCACTTTCAAAGCATAAAATGTATATTAATGATCCGTTCTAAGATACGTTTAAAAAAGTCACCCCTACAGGTCCCTCGTATCTCCCGCAGATACCGAACTCCATTGCGAGTTCGAGATAACGATATCCTCGCAGGAGTATTTCGGTCTAGCCCAGAAGGCAGAGATAACAGAACTGCTTAAGCGCCCGTCCACACTACCCTCGTCACTCGGATGCTCTCACGAGCAATAAAACGACATTAAAAAAAAAAGGGATCCCCTTCTCGCGAGCAAGCTGTCGCACAATTCCTTCGGCCCATTCTTTCCCTGCTGTTTTACATGGAAATCTGCTTTCCTCCTATTCCGCATACTAATCGTTCATTAAATCTGCAAGGAGCGGCAGCATCCTTTGCCAGTCTGTCTGGATGTCGATTCGTTCAATTTTCAAATACACCAACCGAACGAAACTAATTTCGACAAATTCACATCGATCGATATACTATTACATCTACTGTGTATATTATACAGATTGCATATATATAGACCCATTTAGTTTCCAAGAGTGGCTCCGACACGGGTTATTGAATTCTCTTGAAATTCAAGGAGCGAATACGGATTCATGTCATAATCTAGTTTTGTGTATTTCGCATCTATAAATATGCAACGACACTTAGCAGCACGTAGGGCTATTTCCGAGACTCGTAAAAGACCTGAATTGCCGACGAATAAGATTTCCGATTGCAGGATTATTTCTAGGTAACGACGGGACACGCAGTTCGATAAATAACGACAAAGCTACCCCTTGTGATAGTGCAGGGCGAAAGGGTGAAGGGGGGGGAAATACAGTAAAAATCTATCGCAGCTCGTAAAGTCAGCCGAGGGATAAAAAATGGTGAAAGGAAGGAAAGAGTGAAGGGAGGAGGGGTGGGAGGACGTAGGAAAGAAAAGGATCGTATGATTTACGGGACGCTAGGATCGTGTGGGTTATGTCGTCCGGTGTCCTACTGTCTCATAAAAAGGTCTGTAAACGTTTTTAGCGCCGTCGCGAGACTCGGTGGTGTCAAGGGTAAAATTCAGGGTTCGGAATCGGCCGGCATTGAAGCCACCCCTGATGTCAGTCTTATCAGTTAAATATTCCGGTCTGGGGTCATCGCCTGGGTCAGTGCTTATCGATTGCTGACTGTAACTTGCAGATTTTTTTCAATCGTGAAATTACCGGACCGGGTGGTGATCATAGTCAAGTTCAAAAGGAGGAATTTTTGTTGATTTATAAAAAAATTGGTATAAGGAACTTTACAACCGGAAGTGCAGCAGTCATGATATGTGCGCACCGAATCGCTGATGCGAATGTTATCTTTGAATTACAATTACCGGAGCTGCTGTGGGGGTTGGGAGTCGAGCGAAGAATAAAGGATGCGCATTTACCAAGTTTGGAGTCGAGCGAAGGGTAAAGGATGCGCGTTTACCAAGTTTGAGAAATATGGTAGGACTCTCTGCAGTCGTAATAGGGGTGAGATCTATGAACAAAGAAGGAACCCTGTCCTGGGAGTAAATGTGATACCTATAAATAAATTGAGAACTAATAACCGACGACTTCAGAGGCTACCTGGGCGTCTCGGTTATTCCGTTTACTTTCTGGTAAGCACAGCATCCCTGTAGTGATTCAGTGATCCTGGAGAAGGGACGACGGAGGGAGCGAGGACTTTCTAGAAGAGCGCTCTGGGATATTGCGTAAAAATCAAGAGAGAAAAGATACGACGAGCTGCTTCGTGCCGGCTTTTATTAAGCGCCAAATTGGCGCTATCTCCTCGGGAAAGCGGATACTACGTAACGCGAAGCCGGTGCATCGTTACCGAAGAAAATCGAGCACCTCGACGCGACTGGCGGTTCCCTTTTTTATCTTTTTATTTTCTTTAAATTTCCTCCTCCGATCTCCCTGGACCCCGCTAACATTCTCATATTTTAACTCTCATCTGAAAATCGTTCGATTCACGGATTTACCCAAAATTCCGGGTATCGCCATGGTCCAGCCCCCGACCCATCGTCTTCTTTATTCCTTTCATTCGCATCTCGAGTTTCGCTCCGAGAAAGGTCCAGGTCGTCGGGTACACATAGTGCACGCACCGCCCACTGAAATCTCTCGGCATTTACTGCGTGCACAATGGCGCCACTGTTCGACTTCTCCGAAAAATGCCCACTGGACACTCGCAGCAGCAGCCTCCTTACTCTAAATCAATCAGACGTGAAACGTGAGGAACGCGACCGCTGAGCTTGCTCGGGCTCCTCTGTATTCGGGACGAGCAAGTGCCTCGACCAGTCGTAAACTGTGCGGAAAATAAGAAAGAGAAAAATTAGACAAAACGGATACTCCCGGGTGAACTGCCTCACAGATTTTTTTTAATTTCATCAGAGTCCGGTACCAGGACGACAAATTTTCGCGGCGTTCCACCGACACGGAAATTTTGCATAAATTCGAATTTAAGAAAGCGAGCCAAAAGCGCACGAACGCACCGAGCAAAATCCTCCTCTCTCATTAGCAAACCCCGCATAGCCCCCTTAACGCGGTTAACTAAGCGTACCTAATTCATTTCGGTATTAGCGTACTCGCGCCGAGAAGGATGGTCTAGGCTCTCACTAGGGCCAACCTGGCAAACATACCCGCAGACCCGCATTTCCCGTATAACAGGTGGATCTGAACCTGGTCCTAACCGTCATCCCAATTTTCGTACTCTGCACCAGGAAGCAGAAACCGACGAGCTGGTCGGCGCTCTTGAAAACCGGTACAGGTCTGGTAGAAATCTTACTGCATGGGGAGTTACCGAGAATAGCAGGATAGACGAACAAAGGAAATGGAGTTTGCGTCTAGTGCAAGTAAGGTTCTACTGTTCAGCCCGGTTCCCCACGTTACACGACGTGTACGTATTTATACCCCCAGACACAAATAAAACAGAGTATTGTGACGGCAACACACGCTCAACCTGTTCCTCTTCAAGATGAGTTTCCTCCTAGGTACTTTCTGGGGGAAACTGAATTTTCAAATACTTTTCCTCCACCCCCGTTGGGTTAGCCACGACGTTAGCCCTGCTTCGTATTTTCGATCTCACCGTGGGAAGGCTCTGTGCGCGGAGTATGGGAGTAACCCTAGCGAGGCTCAAACATCCCCTTCGGAAAATTTCGTAGAATTACATTCTATTGGTTGGGTACATTGCCATTCGGATAGGGATGCTGGGAAACGTATATAGTACACCGGCATACCAACTGATGGGACCATCATGGTCTTGACGTGAAAAGAAGTAAATATCCCTCTGAATTTTCTCACGCGCTCACTCCTTTTGCTCCGATCGAAAATAAAGTCTGGCGGATCAACGAATTGGCAGATTGGTACGCAACGCATGCCTACTTTACCGTTTCGAGCTGACGATTGGTTGACTGACCGAAAATTATGGGGAATCAGCGCCCAGCATCCCGAGGGAGAGACTGGACCCGGAGGCTAGGCGAATCTCGAGTCCCGTTACGAAGCCAAAAAATCTGAGCTTGCTTCGTGACTTTAACGCGTAAGATTGTAGGATACGTTGAGAGATTTTTCGATTTTCGTCGATTATCGATACTCTATTATTCCTTAATCGGAAGACCTGGGATCCTCATTCATTCATTTTTAGACGAAGGTCACGCCCGTATTTCCACTATCAGTCTAATGATTTTACAACTATATTTTACCATGGATAATGTAGGAGTAGCGGGATCGAGACAGCTGATTGGTGGTTAGGTCTGTCGTAGTAAAACGTAAGCGAGACGTGTTCTCTCTCTCTCTCTCTCTCTCTCTCTCCCTCTCTATCCACAATCTCCCTAGGTGTGCTAGTATCGCCAAACGCGGTTATTATGCCATTGTGCTCCTCGTGCCTCGTAGCTCTCAGCTATCGCGTACAATATGAAACCTTCGCTTCTACTGTACATACAATATATGCTGTAGACCCAGTCGTATCTCCTGCTCTCTCGATCTCCTACTTCGGGAGCCAATAGCGCAGAGTCCATGAATAGCTCTGCCATCGCACGAGGCAATTACCGAAGAACCCGTTTCTTGCGAAACCCGAGGACAAACGGGAAACTACCAAGAAGTCACGTTAACGTTGAATTTTAATTGAAAACTCGAAAAGTTACTTCTGCGATGTTAACGTGGAGCAGTGCACACGTGGACTGTGTGAGAATTTTTTTTATAAAGGAATTTCACCCACTTTATTTCGTTTACGAGCACTCGTAATATTCAGACTTTGTTGAGTGATCGAACGGATTGATGAAAAATATACATAGCTATGGGTGGGGGGAGGAGTTGTTGAGTCTTCTAAAGTGGTTCTGGGCGATGAGACATGAGAGGAAAAGTGTGAAGTACTTTCGAGAAATTGTCAGCAGAGAGAGAGAGAGAGACAAGACAATTCTTAAGACTGGAGGAAATCAAATTATCGATTTGCGATTCCATCCAGGGAATCGGATAAGCGGCTGTTGAAGAGAGAATATCGTGGCTCCCCTCTCTCCTTGTGAAAGCAGCTTAACGCTTCAGCGTGCGATGGCATGCAGAGAATACCCAGAGTATACCTATATAGTCGTATGGCTACGTATGACCCGGAGTGTAGGGAATAGTGGGCGCCAGTGTGTGCATTGCTACGGTCAGGTTAGGTGAGTTCTGAGTATCGACGAGGGGCGGGGAGGGTAGCGGGAGGAGGCTAAGGCAGTGGTAAGGTAAGGTAAGGTGAGCTAACGGCGTGGTAGGAGCGGCAACCGGCCTGACTGGAAGGCAGAGCGTCGCAGCGGCGTCGAGCCGGGAGGACCTCAGCTGGCCTCGATTGGACCGATTTCCCTTAACGAGGAACGCTGATGCCTTTTTCGCTCTGCAGGAGCGGAGCGTGACTGTGCCAGAAAGGCAGGAGGCTGACGTTTGGACGGGAAATAAAATATTTTCTTCGGTAAAGATATCGCCGGGATGGAATCATTGTGAAGGGTGGAAAAGGATAAGGAGAGAGAAGAAAGAGCGAAGAGACAAGAGAGAGAGAGAGAGCGAGACGTAGGATCGGTGAGAAACAATAAAACCCAGAGCATGGAATGGCGAGGCTCAATGTGTACCTGGTACGCCATGAAAATCTAATACCTCCCTGTCTCACGAGGAAAAATATTTCTTCGAGATCGTCTCGCTGACTTTTAATCGGCAGCAGAGCGATATCGGTATTCGATCGGTCGATCGGTCGAACGTGCTCGAGGATTCATTTTCTCGCGTTTCGAACAAACGACGTGTCGGAAGAATTCTTGTGGCTGGCGCGCTGAATCGTAGGCGGTCGACGCCAATGGGTCCCAGAAGTAGGGAGACCGGTGTGACGGGTCCGCAGATGTGAGTCCCTCACTGCCGCCAACCTCGACACAACATGTGGTCGAAGCGGTGATTGCTTGGTAGCTGAATTCTTCGTTATTATCTCGAAGGAGAGGGGCATCGAGAAAAAGGGACTTCCTGGCCCCGGAAAGACGGCTCCTTTACACGGCGTGAGCCCATCGACCCGATCATAACTATATATATATATTTTATTTTGTTTCTTTCTCTCTTACGTTTCCTTGAGCCTTTTTGACAATCCTCATAGGGTGTCAGGAGGAAAATGCCTATTAGAATGTAAATGAAGTAAAATCAACGTCTCCCGTTGACGGGACGTCAGACCTGACGTCAGATCCGGAACTCGGCGAAATGCTCGCGAAATGTCATTGCGAGGCTGGTGAAAGGTGTGCAGAAGTAAACTGTTCGGATTCATTAATTCCGCGTAACGCTTCGCTCGGAATCGTTACGCAAGGTACGTGCGGATGGGCCCAGTCACGTATGGATGCAACACGAAAACGTGTCGAGTGAAGAAAAAGTTGCGGGACGGCTAAAATGTTAAATGCATCGACGCATCCCGAGGTCGACTACGGACTTTTGAAACGCTCGACGCCAAGAGCCAACATAACGTGTTTCTTAGGCTGGTTTCCAATGGCCGACCGTTGTGGCTACTTACGCTCACGCTGACGCGTGGGCGACGATCGCTGAATGCCTGCGTTGTATCTTCCTTTAATTCCTGAGACGCGGACGAAGAATCAACGCCTCGACCAAATCCTCTTTAACTTATCCGGAGTTCGCTTGGCTCTTGCTGGTGAGTGTATAGGGGCGCCTTAATAATTTACCTGAAGAAATTACCTGCGCGACGAGCACGGTTTCTGGAAGTTCTATGAAAACCAACATTCGGATACAGAAGACACGTGTACCGGCAGTATTTATCGTGGCTTTGAGAAATAAATGGAAGAAACGTAGAAAGCACGAACAGACCTTAGTTAGGATATTCCGAGATACTTCATGAGATTCTTGAAGAGGAAGTCGAGAATTCGCGGCTGAACTTAAGAACGTTCAGCAATTAAAAGTGCATTAGAGCTTTGCCAATACTTCATTTTTGTCTATTCTTCCGATTTTTACTTTGCTTCTCGTATCTTTCTTTTTTCATTTTTAACCAGAAACACAGCAGCGTCCTGGTAATAATTACATTTTCCTCGTGGAAATTCATTTATCGGTTCCTGTCGCCCGGAATTTCCCACTTCCCATTAAAGTCCCTTCGGCCGACGCATTCTGTCTGTCCCGGTGAGACGCTGCTCGACGCTTCTCGACGTTGTGTTCCTGCCGGATGAGATTATAGCACGAGTTCAAAAGAGGCGTCCCTCTGACAATTAAATATATTGAAGGAGACGCCTTCGATGGATCTCAGTCAAGTTTAAAGCTGAGCCAGAGATTGGATTTTGAGATTCGGTAACTTGTTATGGGAAAGGAGGAACATTTTTCAGAATTGTAACTCGTAAAGTAGAGACTAGCCGAGAACACGAAATGGACCTCCTTTGCAGCTGTCCTCCTCCGAACCGTCATTAGAGAGGAACGAAGGGAACCTGGACTCGTTAGGATGGACCACCGGTCGGACCTTTCTGGACTGGATGAGAACCAGAAAAATCTCCATTGTCTGTGCTCTCTCGCACATTTTCCAAAAAGTTTCGTATTAACGGATTCCCCGTGGCGACTCCTTTCTTTCCGCTTCTCTCGCTCGTTAACGCAAACAAAGCTTTTCAATGCTGCCTTCGGCGAGGAAACCTCGCGCGAACAATCGCGTAAAAACCTCTTACGGAAGAGTCAACGTTATAGGAGAAGTCGAAAACCTGAAAAACCTTGGTCGTCTTACTCAATTCGCTCGTCGGGCGCTGATATCTCGGCCGTTACTGTAAAACGAGAGACGATAAAGATGTCGCCTATGAAAAAGAATCTGACGTGTCTGAATCCTACCGTAATTTCAACATCGTATAATTGAAGCAGCTTCTTCGGAGGCTCGGGGGAACAGTTCCGAACCGTTAGATCGGAAATCTCGAGAATCTACGACGATCGGGAACGTTCTAGAACGTTCTAGAACAATGTCTGAGCTTTGAGCTAAGCTGATTTCTCGGACTCCGATATCGTTCCGCACGGCTGGAGGAACAATGTTTTCTCATCCCTGTGAGAATAAGACAATCAAGAAAGCTCCAAGAATCCTACACGGCAACCTTAACCAAGGTCCTATACCCCGAAGCCAAAATTTTCTGATAAGCCACTGACTCTGTCGTCATCTGGTAACCTACTGCCTACGACCACACCTCCCTTCGTGCTGTAACACGTATAACCTAAAATCCTTGTAAAAGTCTGGTCGGATGGCCAAGTTCAAAATGTTACACTGTTCGAACGAGGAACAGGCCAAGGACACATGGGGACGTGTGGACTGAACGGCCAGAGGTGTCCTCCCCCGGCACTCTCGCCCCTCCTTGCCACCCCCTTGTCGCCCTTCGAACTCCCGTCCCCCAAGAGGAACGGGAAGCGTGCCGGAAATCCGTGCAACAGGTGTTACCGACTGCCGGGGTTTCGTTTGGTTCGGTTTGGTTTTCGCTCTGAGGGAGAAACGTTAAACGGCGTGACGCAACCGCCGTTCCTCTGCCACTTCTGATGCCGATTCCGGGTCTCTCTAGTTTCATATATTTTCGTCTACTTCAAATTGCACTGTACAGCAAAAAAAATAATCAGTGAGGAATCACTTAGATTCCGCTAATTGGGGTGTTTTTTTATTGTAATTAAGCTAGCTGCTTTCTTTCTAGAAACTTCTCGAACCTGACGTGTTTCGCCTCGTTCCGAAATATTATTCGTAGTCTTCTTAATTCCAGATTCTATTCCACCCTTTCGTCCGCTCACGTACCTACCCCTTGTTCCCTTGCCAAGGGGGAAAGTAGCTTCCAGTGAATTTTCAACCGACTCGATTTACTTTCTTTAATTTCAAAGCGAAATGCCCGCTTATCTTGTATATATGCACATCCTCTAAATCCAACCGCTGTATTCTGTCTGCTGAATGGCAACGCTCTGTTGCTAGATACTGGCTGTGCTGTTTTATCTAGAGTTAAGGCGAGTTTACATAGGCAGCCACTCCATTGCGGTGCCAGTGAAGCGCTTCTACGTACCATCCAGCCGCGACGTCTTTATTATGTCGAGAAACGAGAATACTGGCTGCCAGAGAACTGGAATATCCTCGGTTAGGAGGGGGAGGAGAATTGCGCGAGTCAACTTTGCCAGAGGGTGAACATACTTCTTCGTTTTTCCTTCTAACCCGTATATTTTAAAAAACGGTAGTCACGGTTTTCACGGAAATCGTATAACGTTTTTAACTTTTTCCATTTTTCTAGGACACGACGAACAGTGGAATATCGCGTAATCTCAGCAAGAAAACTGTGTCCCTCCGTAAAGCGTATATCTCGCGCTGGAGACAAGAGAAAAATTAAAATCGTGTAAAAGATGGTTGCTCAGCGCGTCACGTGGTGCAGAAAGTGCAAAGGCGCGACGATACAATTTTCCAGGCTGCGGGATTGACAGATTCCTCGTTCTCCTAAAGGCACGACGGCCATTTCGCGCAAGGGCTGCAGGCCGCGACAAAAGGCGTCTCGCACGGCGTCGCGACGCCTTATGCATCGTTCGCGAAGAATCCACGGTTGGCAATCTCATTTCCTCGGTGTCCGAAGCGTATAATAGTCCCATTACCGAAAGAAATCAGTGCTGCCACCTACGATCGCCTGTGCAACCTAACCTCTGCCTCGTAGCGCGTCCTCCTTTAAGGTCAGCCATTATCATTCAAAGTGCCTGACGAACGGTTAATATTTTCGAATGACTTCGTGGCCCGACTGCTTCGTTATACTTTACAATGACTGTTGCACCACTTCCCTGCGTACTCCCGACGTGTGAACGCGATGCCTTCGGGAAGGAAGCGGAGGGGAAGAAAAATCTAAGAAACAATGGAGAAGAGCGTGGGACACGGGAGGCATCCACGGTGCGTGTACATCTACGTGCGATCTGCTACCCCGGATCTTCCTAACGATACGTTCCCGACAGAAAGACTTTGAGTTTTCAAGAACGAACGAACAAAGAGACTGCAAGTGAAAAATGCGGTAAAGAAATCCAGTTGCTTGGTTATGGAAAAAAACCGAAAGAAAAAAAATCCTAGGAAACAGAGAAATTAGGTAACGCGTCGTAATTGCAATAAACTAATGAATCTCATCGTTCGACCATAACTATAACTACAAATTGATGTAAAATTATAATAACGGAAGATCCTAGGAAAATTTGTAGAGAGTTCGTAAGTTGAAATTCAATTACGAAAAGACGCTAGATAAGTGTCAAGTCGGCCTAATTTCTCGGTAGGGAAGGGAAATCTACGAAGGGACTGTACTACGGGCAGCGGCATTATTACGTCACTTCCGTAAAGTATGAAATAAGGTTCGGGCTAGAGAACGAAGATAATAGATACGAAATAAAACGGCTGCCGGATAAAAGGATTAATGCAAATCATTCCCATCTTCGTTAACTTCCTCGACCGCAATGGGTGGGGGGGGGGGGGGGACCATTCTCCGAAGACATCTTCAAGATGGCCGCTTGAACTCTTCCTCCCCTCCGGCTCCTCCAGCTCTTTCTCTAGCCACGTCTTTTCCTCCCACCTCTCCGGCTCCGCGTTTCTCCTCGAGCGAGCTGCCCTCTTATCTTGAGTCTACTCGCGTGTCTCTCGACTCCTCCGTGTGCGCAGACACGTCGATGACGTTCGATCGAACCGATCGATTGCAATTGGGTCTTCCGATTGAGCAGAGAAATAGTTATCGAAGAAACGCACGTTCGATCATTCGGACCGGAAAGCTTCGCACAGTCCGATGAGCAGCGATGATTTTAAAGGCCGAACGACAGAAAAAACTAGTCTCTTTGAATGGCCGTGTTTATAGTCTTCTTGCCGTCCTGATCTTCCGATGCTTCTTGTGACCTCCCAACAGATCTTCGATCTTCCTTCGTTTCCTCTTACACCGTCCGCAGCGCTCCTAGCGAGTAACGGGCGTAGCTGCGGACGCACGCGTAACTCTTAGAAAACAATCACTCGACGATTATTCAAGAATTATCGATCTAAGCCCAAATTCCAAATTTGGGAAACAGATGGGAGGAATATATTTTCAACCTAAAGACGTTGTCGCAGCCACTTATTGAAATCTAACCAAAGCACGTGCACGCGTCTACGACATAATTGAATTCGATGCACTCAGGGCTTTCGCTTTGAGATTCAACGTTATCGCTCGCAGTGCTATCGTGACGTATCAACAAGGGAATAATATCTTTCCCCGGAGAGACGCACCGAGGTGGAAGGTCATTATCTGGAATGAATGTAAAAAGGGTCGAGGAAGCTTCGAGTTGATGTTGGTATGGCGAAACGGCAAGGGTGAACAGTCTTACACGAAGCGTGAACGTAACCGGGAGAAGTAGATATCGAGGAAACGACTGGAGATTAGCTGCATTCAGAGGAGTCGTGACGTTGAAGAAAATTTTGTGGCGTCCTCCGTACAGCGAGGGAATACGAAATACGAAAAGTTTGAGGATGTATCGGAATAGGTACGTGGGACGACGTAGGCGGATAATATGTCAGGAACTTGGGACATTGTGCGAGGACGAGTGGAATGCAAGGCGCTTCGCATTTGTCGCAACAACCACGTGACCTCGATGCGACGCCAGACGGCTGCATTCTCTCTTGTTTTCTTTTTTTTTTTTGCAAATATTTATTCTAGTCTTCGTGAAAAAAAAAATAAATTAAACGATCGACGCAGATCGACGAGTGTCGCGATCGATCGGGTCAACGAAGGTGATCGATAATTTAGGTCGAAAGCAGGTAAAAGGTGGTACGAGATAAAAATTTATAAATATACGATACTCTGGAATCGTGAAATTCATTTCTGTCGTTTAATGCGCGTTAGCCTTAAGTTAAGCGTAAAGCCCTTTAACCAAGATAAAGCTACGACTTGGGCGCATTCCAGACGCACAGCCAGTCTTCTGTTGTGAGTTTGAATACCAGGAGGCCTGTTTTCTTAAGCAACTCCTCCCTACGACCTCGGACCCTCCTATCGCTCAAGCTGCGAGATATTAAAGTTTTATAGTTTCAAAGTGGTCGGAAGATCGTTTTCCAACGGGATCTTTATGGGCGACCCGAGGCTCGTCAAGCCAGTCTGGCGAAAGAGTCACCATATTCCGATGGTCTCGAGCGAGTGCGCGCTCTGGCGGGACTCTGGAAAAATAAAAGAGAGTCTGAAATTAATTTGGCACAGAGATGAAAAATATTGAAGAACAATGAAGGCGGACGGTAAAATCGCTGGTAAAAATGCAAGAGGCTGATGTGGCAGTACGAATGGATTATTCGGACGATTACAAATGCTACGATAATAACTTGGGATTAGAAATTGTTGATCTCGAATACTCGAATGAGCCTCGAGTGCGCGGATGATGTTGCAGCTCCAAGGACACAGGCTGCAGGCGGAATTCTGCGGAACCCAGGAAACACGTCGACTGGCATCTATCGCTTCTAATTAGCTTTGAGTAGGTTCGCGCAATAGGTATACTCATTCGGTACGTAGCTACTCGTTAGAGCTACCTGGCGAGAGACTCGGGACGAATGCCGAGGGGAGTTCTCTTTAGGGGGATAAACGGCCTCTAGGAGGAGGTGGAGCAGCTTGTGTATCTTCTTCGAGGAGGTATTGCTCCCTCGTCGAGGATGAACCCGAGCGAGTCTCTTCTACGGCTCCGGATGAGGTTGCACATACGGCACGTGGTACGTTGCCCCACCGATGAAAAATTCCGGATAATTGCGTCTCTCAGTCGAATCCTCACTATTCAGAGTCCTTGGATGACCTGAGCCATCGTCTTGGCTCTTGCGTCATGTGATTTGCGATGCAGAGAAAACAATTCGTACGAGGGAAACAAAAGAGTGTTCAGCAGCCAAGAGGAATTGAAATGTATTGCTATGGGAGGAATGGTGCGAACGAGGGGGGGGGGGGGGAGGATCTTCCCCAATTGTCATGCAGGAGCCTCGTTTCCTGTCTGACGATTTCGGAATTTGATTTATGATCCAGAGTTCAAGTCTACGACTCCCCTTGAACGTATCTGCGAGAGATAACTTTGCTTTAATGAAGATGTATGGTGAACTGCTGAAAATTATCACAGAACTCCAACTTGTTCTTGTTTTTTGCCACATATCGGAGAGCTGGGTGCTGGAAGATAACAGAGTCCAAAAAAGCAAAGTCATGCGATAACGAGACTTCACTTCGATTGGGTCCTTAAAAGAAAATTCATTTTTCATCGGTACCCCGATCGTTGATCCACCCTGTAAATACATTGTTCGAGATGTCTTGGGCGCCGTGTCTTGTGGTACAAAGGGGCGGGGGCGGGGGGGAGGGGGGGTTACTCTGCACGGTAAACACAGCGAAGGGCCCAGTACTTGGGTCCCAGACAATGGCGGCGTCAGGGGCCGGTTCTTGACACGAAGCCAAGTAGCCAGGCAGCCCAAGCAGCCCAGGCAAGCAAGGAGGCAGGAGGCAGGCCAGGCCGCTGAGCCCGGGACGGTGAGACTTGGGCCCCGAGGCCCAGGCGACGTTGCCACGTTAATCGTGATCGTATAAGGCCCCGCTGGCTATGCCCAGGTATTCAACGAAACCAACGGCAACGGCGTTGCCACTTTGCCAGCAGGTAAGACCATCTGCTGGCCCTCGGGGCTTTGAATCTTTGATGGTCGCGTGACTCGGCAGGAGCCACCGCGAGATGGAATTGGAGTCTTTCGTGATGGGAGGCTGCGGCCCGAAGACTCCAGATACTGTCTTACGTATTATCTTCCCCAAGGCTTTTCTACTCCTATATGTGTTATACATTCAGACGTTCCGAGCAATTCAACTCGTGAACCACCGGTAAGATTTGACAGCTGACGTGCCAGCCATCATCTTGGTTCTCTGCCACTTGGCAACCCTGCCAAAAAACTAGCCAACTTTTTCTGCGTCCTTTTATGCAGATGCACGTAAAGATCCTTTCGTCCCAGCTCCTCCTAGAGGAGACCGAGACTCACGCACTTAGTACGTTCAGGTCGTTTCTAGCGATTCTAAGGACGCTCATTTACCTTCCTCCTCCTTTCTTCTCTTTTTCTGCATCCCCCGTCCCTCTCGTCCCCCTTAACTTTTTATGTATTCCGAGTAGAAGCCACCTCGTCGAGAATGGAGGATATCAGGATAAGAAGCAAGAGTTATCTCTCGCAGATATACGTCCTGTGTCTTTCGAGGACGACGCGTAGTCGAGAGACAAATCGTCCGAGACCGGAAGTCGAAATAAAGGGGAGGATACCGCAAGTGGAATACTCATAAGGAGACAAAGCACCTTTTACTCCCGCTGGAAGACTCAAACTGCTGGGAATACTTGAGGTTATCACGAAGGATAGAAGGCGTGTCTAAAGAAAGTTACCTTTTTTTTTTACTATCATAGCGCAGCTGCCTGGACGATATGCTTTTCGAATTTGAATTTCTCGAAATCTTAAAATCTTCGTGAACCGCAGTCAGAGGTAGCTGCTGGTTGTTTGTGCGATTTTCACGGGCGATCCGGTACGTAAGAAAGAACGTGCTCCTTTATGTGAAATAATTCCAAGTGCAAAACGTGCCGTGACAATAGACGCTGAATTCTAAGAATATGCTAATTTTGGAAAGTCGACATTGCCCGAATCCACGACACCCAAATTCGAATGAGATAACAAAAAGGAGTGGCAATCTTAACGTCCGCCACAGCGCGACAACGTTAAACTTGTTTAAATACGTTAGAGGGTCGATGAAACGAGGAAAATATAAAAATAGAATGAAATTTGAGTTCGATAGTTTCTTTTTTCTTCTTTACCAAGGAATTTGGTCCCCGTGCGTCAGTCGTTAAGAGAACCGGTGCCGTCGTTTTCGGTATAATTTAGGCCTCCGAAGATTAGGGCCTAAGAGGCCCTCGGGCAGACGGCTGGCGCCATAAGAAATAATGAGCCTCGTATCGAGTGGAATAACGTGAATTTGTTTTTAGAATGGCGAGCCAATCGATCCCTTCGTTTTACATGGGAAAACATTTATAATCGAAAGCCCTTGTTACGCTTGATATTTTACCTGATATCTAAAACTGTCGGAAACGCATCGATCCGATCTTTATTTTTGACCTCAATGTCCCTATTGGATACAGTGAATTGAACGGTTAAACAAAAAACAATAATCGCTGGTTACCTAATTGATACAGTCCATTACAAGAAGCACTGCTGGGATTACGTATGGTATTTCTAGGCTCTTACGAAGGACACAGTTCCTTTGATACGGGTGGCCCTCATCGCTATTTCATACCGTGAAAATCGACTGACCTCACCTTTTGGGAACGTTTTAATTTTCCGGCAGAAAAGCAAAAGCCAATTTGCTAAATGAACCGGCAAATGGATTACGTTCGACCGACGCGTCATTCCAAAACGAGCGTAACCAACGCACGGCAATGATTTACGAGACGCGAACGAGTCCAAATTTCTCCCAAAGAATTATCATTCGGCTTAAACAGTCTAACAGCTATTAGAAACACTCCGTACGGTTCGAGGTCAACAAACGTGTGTGATTTCAAAAAGAACGTGTCAGCTTAAGATAAAAATTTTGATGATAAAGAAAGAATTAATTAAAAAAAATAAACGAAGGAAAATTAAGGCCAAGAGAAATTTATGAGGTCGGATAAAATTTTTAACGTGAACTTTAAACTTGCCATAAGAAAGACCGTGGAATCGATTACAGTAAAAACAAGTGCTCCGTTGGAGATAAAAAAAGGGGTTTCCAAGTAAAAATGATTTTTCAATAAATCGATCGATCCGCGTCAAAGTTGCTATAAAAATTTTAATCGTCATAGAAACCACATATTCTCAATTTTTCATCTCCAATCGGAATACTCTAGTTTCCAAGATTTTCACCAATCCTCCAAGTTAGACAAGCGGCAACGTCGCAACGTCGAGAAGCACGGAGGAAAAGTTCACGGTATCTTGAAAACTATAATTGATAGTTTCGCCTGAAACTAGTTTATCTGCATCCACGATGACGAATTGGTAGAAACTCTTACAGTCCCACTACGTTCCCTGTCTGCATGTACCAAGATATATGGAAATAAGATACAGCACCTACGGTAACAACATACGTAAAACGCACGCATCCATCAAATACCAAAGGTCCAGTTCGCATGCACGCGAATCCACCTAATAAAGACTCGCATCGCGATTCGCACGTAGATCTCTATCTAGTGCGCCTGTGCCGTTTATCTAGTCAAGCAACAATAAGATCCCGACTTCCTTTTCACAGTCGTTAATGGAGCATGCAGAAGTCGCAGACCACGACGCCGGAACGGCGCTACACCGCGAGGTCAAAGGTCCTCCCCAGGCTAATGAACTATGCCCGATAACGATTGGTCGTCACAAATATTTATTCCCTATGGCCTATCGGATTGCATTTCGGTGAATGAATTATTTATCTATCGACAAGTTACGAAAGATCAAATTACATACTATCGGTGTGAAATGACTTTGTCACGATAATATATAATCTTATGTAATTTAGTCACGCTCGAAACGAGACTCTATTTGGATGACCCTGCTTATAATTTTCATGACTGCATAAATACATATATGCAAGCAATTATGGCTGGTATGATTTTGGTATCGGTAGGTATATATTATATATATAGAACGTCTGCTTGATTATTGATCCGTATAATTCTTCCCGAACTATAATGATGATATTGCAATCAGTGGTATTCTGCAGCAGGTATTACATTCCAGCATGCAGTTCGAATATGCTGAATCGCGTTACGTATTACGTATTGCAGACTCGGCGCTCCCCATAGCGATGCTGCTTGCGGCGCGATAGGTTAACGCATTAATATAGGTCGCGCACGAGGACGGAAGTGAAGCAACTACATGCGTTCCGCATTACGTTAACCGACAGTCGCTCGACTATGATTCCGACTCGATGATACGCCTGATGATTCCTCGCAAACAAGCATACAACTTCGCTTTGGATAAATATCTACGCGACATCGATAGGTATGTTCATCGACGACAAACAGCAGTCCCTGCTGGGATCCTGGGATACTCGAATCTCGCACATTAGTTCGAGGGGAAACAAGTGGTAGGTCGGTCGATCGTTAGGAATTTAAGAATCGGCACTTTTTCAAAAATCTTATCTTCGTTTCGGTCGCTTATCGAGTCATGGATTTGCTGTCCTAGACGAGGGGAAGGATATTTTTGTAAAACTTTCGAGTAAATTTAAAAAATTGAAAATAGTCCAAAACAATGGTAATAAATTTGTAGGGGGCGTAAAACAAGGGGAGGACGTTATCGGTCGTTTGATAAGATCTGATTAATGTGTAATTAAATAAATAGAGGTAAATGATGCAATTGGATATAATTATATGTCTTGCATATGTAACGTGGATATCTGGGTACCTGCTGGCGTGTAATGGTTATGTTGTGTAACTGTCAAAGAATAGGAGGGGAGGAATCGCCTTTCTCGCAATGGGATCCTCGATAATGGATTTATCTGTTGACTGCAGAGAAATTTGGTAGCGGGATTGGCAAGCGTGAGGGGCAGGGAGGACATTGAAATTGAAACATTGAAGAGTCGGAAGGTTGGTAACTGGAACGGGAAACAGTCGAGCCCTTCGCGTAGGGACGGACGAGGAATGACAGTGACGTTCTCGGTTAGGACGGCCGAGACCGCTTAAATTCCGAATTGTCAATTGGTTTTTATCCCAACGGAGAAAATGGTTTGTGTCCCGAACTTGATTTGCGCTTGGAGTGGCAGGTTATTTTTGCGAGGAGTTTCCAATTCGTTGCGGTTCTCCATTGGATGTTGAATTTTAGCCGCATCCTCGGGACTGACTGTTCTCCTGTTTTCTTTCATTTACTTCGTTTCGTCTATTTTATCTCTCGTTTCCTCCTCGCTCTCTCGGGAAGCCGTTTCTCTGCCTTTGTCGGCAACAAATTGCACATTCGACGCCATCGATATAATCTAAAGGACTCGAAAGAGGTTTTTTCTATTACTTAGGGAAACGTATTAATATTGACTAAAAAATACACGACTGATCTCAATCCACTGAATATTTGCTGCATCTACGAATGGGAAATTGGATTTTATTAAAATTTTTGATAAAACTCGATTTTTCGTTATACGGCTGGTTCGGATGAATCGAGAGCTGATTGACTCTCTCTAATTAATCTGGTATTTACGTAAATTTACTCTACGTTCGATCGGACGTTCGCTATCTATACTCCTTTTGCCTCCTGCTGAACGCTGCTTTTGACGTCTCGCCTATCAATTTTCCATGCTTTGCATATTTTCGAATTTCCATTCGACGTGCCAATCGAGATTCGATAATCTCAGGAAGATGCTGCTCGTGATCTTAAGCACTGCTACCACTTGGACACTTCCAGCCTGACTTGTTACGAAGCATCCAAAGGAGCATCAAAAGGCTTCTTGTACGTCTAGTTATCAAACCGTCGTAGTGACGTGAAATACTACCAACTAGTCGTACGTGAAATTTTCGACCGGAAGAGACTGAAGTTTAATTAACGATCCTCGATACACGAGATAGTAAAACAAGATTTTGACTAAAAAAAAATCCTGGCATCTCTTCCATAATTTCCGCCTCGTCCGACATTTCCAAATTTTTCATTGATTTCGTCCGGTAATCCGGGAACTCCAGAGCCCCGTGACAGGTCGGGCTCTGAAATCTCTTGTTTCCATTTCCACACGGTCGCCCGAAATTAAAACCAACAAAGACGAAAGAATCGAGAGATACTAATGATCGAGTTCGCTAATAAGAAAAAAAAAAGTATTCTAAAGAAAGCTGCCAATAAGAATTCAAAAGAGTCTTAAGGAGCTTTTCTCGTCAAGTTAAATGTCTTGGTAGCCCAAGGTGATGCTCTTACTCCGGAAGAGCCTCTTAGTCTTAGACCAATAGAGCATTCTCGTGTACCAAGCAACTTTTCTAATCACAGTCCATTCCGTCCGTGTCCGCCTCCTGGAATTCTCAACAGCAAATACCTCGAGGAAAATGTTGTTACCTACTGCAACGGTATAAGTCGTAGCTATACGTTTTGCAGAAACGGTATTTCCCCCCTCCCGCCTTTCGCGCAGTTTTCGTCGATTCGTTCGCGTCCTCCTGCCCGCTTAGCATCACAATCCCAGCAAATTGGCTCGCTCAATTTGCGCGAATTGCAGCGAGAGAGCCGGAGCCTCGGCTCCATTCTATCTGGCATCGGTCCTCCTCCAACGCCGTGGAAGTTCGAACGGCCCGAGTGGCTGCGGGACTCGAACGCTCGGTTGCCCGGCTAATCCCCTATATAAATATGGAAATTCCGGATACGCCCAGGCGAGTTGTCACCCCGTTTCCCATTGTCAAGGAAAGAGGCACGCTGTCCCCGACGCAGAGCGTCCCGACGCTCCCAACAGTCTTCTCGGTTCCAGTCCGTCGTTCCCTTCGACTGCCTCCTGACAATCGTCAGGGCGTACCAACGTGAAAGGTCGGCGATTCGGCAGTCCGGAGTCTCTGGCCGAGGGGAAGAAGGTTGGCTGCCGGTCCGCTTCGACGACTCGGCGAGCGATCGTCTCAAGCCGAACGGTTGGCTAGCCTGACTACGTTGCCAACGGAGCGCGTAATCATCGCGGAGTCTCCCCTAACGAAGCCCATCAATATTGTCCTACGCGCCAAACCAAGCAACATCGATGATTCAGGATCGAGTCTGAGTTTCTGTACGCAGAGCGACAGGCGTCTCCAGGCAGATCCTCCTGAGCCACGCTGCGTCGATCCGCGTCCGTTTCGAATCGCAACTAAACTGTCCGAACCACAAATTAGCATCGACGGGCCGCGTAGCCGATTGGTGCGCCGCCACTCGCCGTCTCTCGGTACTATTCCCACGGTTGATCCTAGCGACACGCTAGACTACCTAATTAGCCGGCACTTCGGGATCAGGAGTCGATCGTTTCCAGGCTTTGATTTCATAATCATTTTCTACCACGAATCCGCCTTATTGCTTTGCTTCGACTCGATAACTTCAGCATCCATCTCCTGGTCGCTTCCTTTTCCCAGGACGGACGTTGCCACTTGCTGCGGAAACCTTCACGGTTACCCGAGCCTGAAGCCAAGAGCGATTCGCTCGAAGATCATCTTGTTTGATTTAATTTTACTCAATTTGCATCATAATTGCCAACCGTGCTGCCCGAAAGGTCGTTCAGACCTGAGTTTACATAAAGCGTCGCTTCTCCGTGGTCGAATCCATATACGCCGGTTAATCCTTTCCTTAATTAGGACACGTGCGAATCTCTTGCTCCCGGCAGGACGTATCGTATACTCACGTGTTGTGTAGATAGGCAAACGTTACTACTGCTTTTCCCGTATATTTGTCTTTCTCTTACTCGGACATATATGTATATCTATATCTATACTCGGAAAGTGTACAACGCTATTTCCACGACCGAATCTCCTGTCGAACCCTGAATTCTCTATTCAGATGGCTCAATCGTCGAAAATTTCATTACCCATTGATCGAGCATCAGAAATTACACGCTTGACGCGTTTCGCCTTGAAACTGGATTTTCCATCAATATTTTTGCTAATCCCATTCAAGCGCAATTTACCACTTGCGTTGATGAGAAAGATAACCTGTGATATTGATTACGAGAGTGCACAGAAGTAGAAGGAACGAAGCGACTACGTACTTCGCTAATTAATTTAAGCTTTGAAGCAAACTAGCTTCGGCCCTTGATGAAACACGCAATGTCGGTATAATTTTTTTTCGTCCCGGCAATTTGAATTTAAAAAATTTGCGACATCGGGTGTAACGTTCTCCGTGACCACTCGATCGTGAATGAGTGTATGGAAATGTAAAAAAAAATTAAACGCCGAAAATTGGAGGAAGGAGGACAGTGAGAAACTTTTTTTCTCACGACACGATCTTCTCGCTTTGCATTTTAATAAATCCGTCAAACCTTTCATCGGCGGCAATGCGATCTCGCGCACGTATGGAATTTAATAATGGTTTAGCGGCCGTTTCGAGTGGCGCTCTAGCACGTAACGAGACTCGTACCTGGTACGTTGAACTTGGAATACGTAAATGGAATGAAGTTGGAAGCGTAGAAAAAGGTTGAAAATTTTAATATTCGAAGGAAAGAAAAAAATAAACAGCTGCCGCGAGAGGATGTTGTAAGATGAAGAAAAAATAAATGGATCGGGACGAAGGTGGACGAGAGACCTAAGGACCAAAGCAAAAGCGTGAAGTGGAGAAGACAGGGTAGCGGCAGATGGTAGAAAAGTGAGATTCAGGTAGGAGAAGAAACGGAAGATCGGGAGGCAACAGAGGTCGGCAGGCATCCGCTTGGCCCAAGAGGCAGGCAGCCAGGACGAAGTTGGACACCTGCAGGCCGAAGAGCCCGATGGCAACGAAGTGGAAACGTTTTTTAAATGGCCGTCCGTTGCGTTGGTGGTCGTAGTTTCTTGGGCTTCTTTAGCGATGTTGATGAAGGAAGAAAATTGCCTCGACTGAACGGGACGCGGAAGAGGGGGATCTCTTCCCCCTTTTTTTTTCGACCCGGTAATGGCCCGATGCTCGCCATATGTCGATGAGAACTCGGGAGATTATTTCTTACACCCATGACGCTTTCGTTTCGTGGTCATCGTGGTCGACGACCAATTCCATCTTCCACTGTGCGAGGTCCTCGGCGCTACACAGGCTCTTTCGATAAATGGTTCAACGAAAGAGCTGACTCGAAGTGCTCTGATGTACCTTCAGAAAGTAACTTTTCGCCTCTCCGGGTTCCGAACAGTAAAACAGCAAAAGTGAAAGAGCGGAGCGACCATGATTCTTGTACTCTTTTATTATTTATATTCGAGTCCAGAAATTCGATTGGCCGAGCCACTAGGAAAAAAAAACATCGGAGACCCGATATAAAGGTGGTACCGAAATGTTATTTATAACTATATCCCAAATCAAAGGAACGTGCTCTCGCAATTTTTAAACGCAGAGTCCGCCATTCTAGATATATATAAACCTTCTAAGCGGAAACACCAAGAAGATAATAAAATTCTCTAAGTTAGCTCGAACGCGGTCTAGCACGGTCGCGCTGCAATTTCAAAGACAGACCTCAGGTATGAGTCTTGCCATATTGAACTACCCAGGACACAGGTTGGCAAATATATTCAGGATAAGTACATACGCGCACTGTAGTAAAAACAGCACGAGGTAGGTAGGTTGGCCAGGAGACACGTAAAAGTGGAATCGGTGAATTCTTTCGGGATTTTCAGGGTAGAAAATGCAGGTCGGCTAACGAAATGCAGCCGCACGTTGAACAGTTGGTCCCTTGTGGCCGCTGGCCCAAACGAGAAAGAACCACCTGCCTTAGGAATCGGAGAGGGTAACCGGCCCTTCCGTGCACGATGTATACTGTGTTCCACGGAATACTATAGCATCGCAGCCATACTAGCGTAGCTCAGTATACCATAGCACGATAGAGTGTAGCGCAGTTCTCCCGCCACTCCTACCCAGCCTGTACGCGCTGTGCGTCTGTCCGTCCGTCGAACCAGCCGCCAGGCTGCATACTGCATGAAAAAAATAGGCTGTACTCACGGTGGAGGGTTGCACGACTGCTACGCGTCCGCACGCTCAGTTGCCGAGCGACCGTTGAGAGGCGCGCTCGTGACTTTCGGACGAGCTGTTTCGCCTTTTCGCTTTCGTGCCCAACCGGAGGTGCTGCTACGAACGACACGGTGTACGCTCTGAGGTGGCTGACGTTAGCGCACTGTACCGTGTATATATATACATACACCTACGTATTCATCGCCTACCGCAAACAAAGGCTTGCTTGTTAAGTGCGCGAAGTTTTGCGAGAGTTTTCAACGTGTTCGTGAATCCGATGAAAATGTAAAAAAGCAGCGAAATATTAAAAGAGGAATATAGTTGGGATCGCGTATAACATTTAAAAAAAGCGTCAAGCGCCTGCCGGCTCACTTGCCACTTATAATATTCTGTTTCAATTTTCAACTTGGCTCTAGGAAAGTTTTGCCGAGTGTCGTGTGCTTGTGAAAGTTTGTCCGTGTCTGCTTGCCCATTTGCCACTTGATACATATGCCTATCTACCTGGCAGACGTGAGGTGGCCTACCTGCCTCAGTAGTGGCTGACTTCAATCCACGCCTGCATTCCGAAGCAAATGAAGTTCGCCAGAGTCAGTTCGACCGAAGGCCATAGGATAAGAAAGAATATGGTGAGAGGTGTGTGGGTTGTCTTTGATTCTTGTTTGCAATGAGTGCCAATAATAACGACAAAAACTCAATCATGGTGGATCCTGTGTTAATGCTACAATCTGGATACGTGTTGTTACAGTAACTGAGTGCGTTACCAAAGTGCGTCTGGGGCATAAGGTGAAAAATGAGTAATTCTTGGTGATATCGTGAAAAAGAAAATTGAACTCCAGAACGAAAAGTGTGTATTGGGGTATCCGTGTTGCGCCTCACAGCCAATAGGATTATTTGTCCGTTAGAATTCAAAAATATTTGAGGAGTCGCCAACGGATCTCAGCATGGATACTTTCAAATTAAGGATTACTTCATTGATACGAAGGACTTTGGGGCCCATATTGCTTCTGTGTCTCGGTGAGTTAAATCCATAATCTCAAATTAAAGAAGCTTCGATCTCGATCCAATGCTATTAATGGCTCCCCTTGGTACTTCCGTTCGAAGTAAGATATCCGGGAGCGAATAGTGCAGTCGAATTCCTCTGGGTCACTTACAACCTTGTAAATCTATTATCGTTATGGGATTGCTGTGTGCATTTAACAAATCACAGATATTGTCCGTAATGATATGTAATTCTTAGGACACGCGTGAACGCACAATATCAAATATTCAAGATAAAAGAGTTTCACGGTGCGCGAGTTGCTTTTGAAAGACTCTTCGCCCGCAACAGCCATGAGAACTGCGAACTGCGGAATCCGTGAAATTGACAGTCAAAGGTCTCTCCCCTTCTCCCCCTCGGCCACCCCCATGTTCATCCCTACTTCGCTCTTCCCTCTTTCCTCATTTTCGCTGCTCAGTTGCCACGAGCACTATTAATCGTGGGATTCACATGGTATCCATCCAGAATTTCATCTACTCCACCGCCCTTAACAATGCTCCGCGAATTAAAGTACGCTCTGCCAGAGATTCATTGTTTCCCTTCTCTTTCGACAAAAATTAACATCTCGAACACGCGACAGATTGTCCTCTTGCGCAAGTTGCATGCAGTTGTCACAGGACCATTCACATCGCAGCGGGTAGATACAGCCAGATACAAAAACATCAAGTAAAGGAGGCCGAGTTCGAAGAGAATGCCAAAGACCGATCAGCCAACTCCTTCAAGATGGAAGTATCCTGATGAATAGAGGTTCCCTATCGCGAGGAAAAGCAAAATCGAGGCAGTCCCCGAAGAGCCGCCACTTCTGCGAACGATTTCTTTCCCTCGTTTCCACTTTGTTAGAAATGCGATTTCATACCGCTTGCACCTCCAGAGCTTCGGTCTCCTTTCTCTCGTCTCTGTGTCTGTCGTCGGAGATGAAAGTACCGCGGGAACCACTATCGCAGCCGACTGACAATTTGTCTTCTAAAGCGCTTTTCCAGAATGTTGTTCGACGTTGGACAAAAAAAATTATGTCGGTACCCAGGTATCTATGTACAAACATCTATACATATGTGGATAGACCTACGTATATATGTGCACATGGCCATAAGCGCACACAAGGAATATATTCTACGAAGCTTAAAGCTCCACGTTGTTACCAGGGTGCCGACGGAAATGGGATTACTTTTGTCCCGTGGTGGCGTAACTTGCCGTTCCAGGGCGCACCTCAACGTTTCCCCAGTCTCTGTACGAGTCTATCCGAGTCTATCGTAACTCCCAACCCACAGCCTTCTCTACCTCTGTCTACTTTAACCCAAGCGAATAGCTTTCAATGCGTTAAACGGTACTGTCACTTTCACGAGAGCTACGACAATACCGAACGATCTTGGCAGTCATCTTGAACTTTCGTGAAACGCCGAGAGACGTCGCCGCCGACGCTTCAAACTCAGTTTCACCCTGCACCACTCACCGTTCCCTCTGTCAACTCGGAGAATCAGCAGGAAGTCTAGGAACGAGTACGATTAGTTTATACTTTTGCGAGGTGACAGTTTTCAATGCGACGACATCGGCAACGTCACTGACAACGACGACGACGACGGCGGCTTGAGGTATTCGGTGACGTTCCATGGTACGCGGTTGCACCGTCGCGCAATACGGCGTGCCGACGAATGCAAATATTTGTCGAGGTTTGTAGCTTAAGGCCATCATTAAACACCACGAGTTTTAGGGTCGATCGATCCGTCGACTTGTCGTTAAGTTTCTATTTCAATTTACAGCTACGCGAGCATCGCCTTTTCTCTTGTATATCCGCCGTCTGGGCTGTGTTTATTTAACGACAGTCTTCCATAGGTATACTTACGTGCTCGTTAGGCTCGAAACTTTCCGTAGATAAAGATCTGTCCGGACTCTTGCAAATTTCGGGACTCCGGAACCACTCTATTGGGTAACTTTGAAAATCTCTTAAAATTTTCACTCGACAGTCACCTTGAGTCGTCGACCGTTAACGGAATGTGTCGTCATTTGAATTTCAAAAAAATTGTTATACATAAAAAATGCATCCGGTCGACGTGAGACCACGTCGTTTTAACATAAAATAAGTTTCTAAAGTCCTGAGGTGTGGTACCCATTTACTTAGTTACCTATCTACCTATCTCTACCTACAAACTACCCAGTTGGCTAAGCTGGCTGGATCACGACTAAAAGAACCCTGGGGAGCAGCCCGTCCGAAGAACTCTATGGCGGCGCTGCCTCGCTAGTATTCCAGGGACGGTGGGCTGCCTGCCAGCTATGGAGTAAATGAAAGTGCTCCTGCGAGATACGTATTCATTTCTCTAAAAAAGTTTTCCTACCTTTCTACAACGTGAATCTCATCTAGAGGTTCTTCCTCGAACGGCCGACTTCCTTCGGCACCCACTTTCAATGCCAGAGCAGATAGATAGTTCTTATCGATTGTCGTATACACCTGTACTCTCTCCATGGAAACGATGGCAATCGTAAATATATCGTGCATTGCTCGACATACTATCCTCCTATTACTCGATTCTGTCTCTTGAATAAATCACTTTTTATATGGAATCACTTTTCTATTCATCAAAGAGAACATTGATTTGTTCAGATATTATTATCGTAATTTCATTTTGACTGGTTTGATGATGCAATCGATAACGAAATAGGTTACTTCGATATATATATATAAGACTTAACGAACATCGCCTACGTAGGAAAAGACATGATCCACTCTTGGGTCTACACGGAGTCACTATAAGGGCAGAGTGCATAGCGGCGATAGCTCGGCACAATAAACCGCGTTATAAATAAGGAATGCCGTTACGGCTTAATCGATATACCCCTATTTAGCTCCATTACGTGGAAAGTCGCGGAGGATGCCGATAAGCGTTAGATATTTAACGATTTTCTCTTGGCAGCCAAAGATACGAGAGCCACATCGTCCGTGCGACGTTCCCAGTGGTTGGGATGCTGCGACAAAATTCTATCTGAATGCTGGCAAGACGAAACCTCCCGTCGGTCTTCGAGCGTTGCGACACGCGATACGCAAATAGCACGTGAGCAGCTTCCACGAGAGAAGCAAATAGAGTGAATGAACCAGGGAGCAGATAGGGAGTCTATAAAAGACGTAGGAATAAATGGAAACATTCGGTCGTGGTTCGCCTATCGGGACCAAGTCATTGACCCGTTAACAATCCGCAAGAAAGTTTTGGGAAAGAAGCCCAGAACAATTTACTTGCTAAATCAGACGAGGACTGGGTCTATCCTTGGACTATTCGCCTAAGTAGATAAATGGGCAGTACGTCGACCTGAGCTGGCGGCTCCTCGCCTCGTCCGGTCAGCCAGCCTTGGCAGCCGGCCGATCGGTGAGCAACGACCCCACCTCGTCCCTCCTGCTCCGCCATCTTCCTCGCAGCCTCCCGTTCCTTCATCTTGGCCTCCTCTTTGTCTTTGCTCAGAGTCCTCGAGGAGTCTCTCTTTCCGATGGGCCCACTCGCTGATCATGAATTTCTCAGGGGCCAAGTTGCGGGCCGGCACGACGTGCGCAGCGCGGACGTCGCTGGGATCCTAACCAGTCGATTGTCTCGCGGCCATTCGAGTCCGTGATTGCTGTTAAACTGCTTAGTGCGGACAAAGTCAGAGTGAGACAGGTAAGACGGGCGAGAGAGAGAGAGGGAGAATGAGTGGCGTAAGAAAAGAGTGAGTACCAAGGGAGATGGAGAGAGAGAGAGGTGAACTTCCTCGAAGACCAGAGAGACACGTACCGTTAGGTGACCCAACGTCGACCCACATAGATCGGGATACCCGAGACTCTGGAGGTTCGTTTGCGACGCTCGTCGCGACGCCAACCTCGGCTACGACGCTGGCATCCTGTCCATTTGGATTCTCAATGGGGCCATACGATTCTCACGAGCAACGGGAATACGGTCTTTTAACATTCATTAGTCTCCACACTCCACTCCCTGCTCATTCCTCGACTCGTTTGTGTTCCACGAAATTCACCTTCGAAATTCTCTTTCGGGTTTACGTAAACGCTATTGTGCGTCTTGCGACGGTGAAACTTTTCAATGAAAAGGATGACTCTATACTTCCTCGAGATCATGAGTCAAGTAATAGGGGGGTACCTAGTTACGGGTAACAGTTTGAAATATTCGTAACCTGAGATCACAGAACTTGGATGATCCTTCCATAACTCGAAGCGAATGGGGCTACTCAGTTTTCTACTTTAGTAGCTATTCCAAGGCGAATGAGGTAATCTTAAGAAAATGTGACATTCTTCGTTTTACGTTCGATATGGAGTAACGACTCGAGGCGGTAGAATGTCCCGAAGGCCTCTAAGATAATTCAGACCTTCTCGATTCTTGGAACGCGGAGCGAGCGAGTATAGGCAAAATAAAAACAAGATCAATCGAAGAAAATTATCCGCGTAGAGTTTCGCTGTCGATAATGAGTTTCACGTAAAATGATCCTTTTTGTCTTTCAGCCCTGACACATGCGAGAATCACCGAGGAGACGCAAATGGACACGCACGAAGGCTCGACGGTCCACTTGCAATGCAGGTTTCCGCCACCCGTAAATGTCACCAGCCTCTGGCTGATCCACACCAACAACAAGCACGAGAACGCTGCTGTCGACGAAGTATCTCTGTCGCCGGATTATTCGGTCTTCATGAACCTGAACGAGGGTCGATACGATCTTCAGATCAAGAACGTGTCTTACGAGAGGGACAACGGAAAGTTCGAGTGCAGAATCACGGGTCGTGGAACCGGAAAGAACTTGTACCGGGAGTACATAACCCTTACCGTGCTCAGGGCACCCGGACCACCGAGTATCTCTCCGACCTCGGCACCCGCTACCGAAGGGCAGCGTCTTCAGCTTCAGTGCAACACCAACGGTGGGAGTCCCGAGCCTGATGTCAAGTGGTACAGGGGAACCAGCACGTCCCTGTTGCACGCTGGAAAGACCCTGGAAGTGATACCCTCGAAAGAGGATGATCGTGCGAATTTCAGATGCGTCGTCAGGAACAGGGCCATGCCAGAAGGTCAGACCCTTAACGCCACGGTTACCCTGGATGTCAATTACTTTCCCAGGGTGACTGTCGGGCCGGAGAATCCGCTGAAGGTCGAAGCCAACGGCACCGCCACCCTGATGTGCGACGTCGACTCCAAACCCATGGTGGGCTCAGTCCGATGGATGAGGGACGACAGCTTCATAGCCACAACCTTCAAGCATGTCATCCGTAAGGTGACTCTCCAGGATGCGGGCAGATACACGTGTCTGGCTGACAATGGCCTCGGGAGGACCGGAGACAATTCACTGGTGCTGGACGTCCTGTATCCGCCGACAGTTGCCATCGAGGGTGGCGTTATCAGGGAAGCTGATTTCGAGAGTACCGTTATAGTCCACTGCAACGTCTCGGCCAATCCAATGCCGTCGGTTATCGAGTGGCTACGTGACGGCCGACCTGAATTCCGTCAATCTGGCAACATCCTGAGACTGGTCCGGGCGACAGCCGATCACGCTGGGAACTATACGTGTCGCGCTCTCAATACTATTCATCCGACCGGAGGAGAACGTAGGGAGCACGTGGCGTCCGCTCGTGTTACCATAAGAATCCGACACGAACCTGGACCCGCACGTATCACTCCTGATTCCCCGGTGGCCGTCGAGGGATCCCGAGTCATCCTTACTTGCATGGCCAGTCCTGCGGGGTACCCCGCGCCCAGGTACAAATGGTGGAAGGAAGGAGACGGCGGTACAGGCATATCCGGTGGTGAGATCTTGGGTCCGAAGTACGAGATTGATTCCGTGCATCTTGGCAGCGAAGGTACCTACAAGTGTCATGCCATGAACGAGATTGGTAATGGGGAACCGGCTTCGGTCAAGTTGACTGTACATCAGCCGCCCAAGATACTGACCAAGCTGCAACCTCACGTCACGAGAAAGTAAGTATTGTGGTTCGTTATTTTAATGCGCGGTACAGGAAGTCGAAGGGATCTTACCGGAAACGTTATTATGTTTTCAGGGTCGGGGAATCTTCCTTTGTCGTGTCCTGCGTCGCTCAGGGTAAACCGAAGCCGAATGTGCGTTGGTTGAAGGACGACGAGGAACTAACGGCCGGCGCTAGTCTCTACGAAGTCAGTACAACGTCCACGGAAGGACATAGCAACGTTATCACTGTTAATTCAACGTTGAGCTTCATTGGTCACGGTCGTCCGAAAACTGACACTGTCGTTGCCAGCGATCGCGGAAAGTACAGCTGTGTGTTTGAGAACGAAGTGAAGAAAGTGGAGTCGACGATGATGTTGAAGGTCGAGCACCAGCCAATCGCCTTGCACGACCACGGGAAGGTGGCCTATAATCTTAAGGAAACGGCGGAAGTTGCCTGTAAAGTACAGGCCTGGCCTAAGCCCGAATTTCAATGGAGTTTCGGAACCAACGCTGCGCCCTTGCAAGGATCATCGAGCGACGGGCATTACGAGATATCGACGAGCAGCGACAACTACGACGTGTACACCTCGGTGTTGAAAATGACGAACATCAGGGCCTCCGATTATGGCGTCTACAACTGCCGTGCGGCCAATGCCCAGGGTAGCATAACGACGACTATAAGACTTCAAGAGAAGGGCGCACCCGAGAGACCAACCAACATCACTCCCGTGGACGTGGGACCGACTCACGTGGCTTTGCTCTGGCAATTGGGCTTCGACGGGGGACTGCCAATCACCAAATACTTTGTCTCGTATCGACGAGTCGCCGGTGGCGACGAGGTCGTAGCACCCGATTGCGCGCCTCCTAGAGGACCGGCTGGTCAGTGGCTCGAGCTGGACTGCCGTAGGTCAAACCCTTGCAACGTTACCAACCTCGAGCAACATCAGACATACACCTTCAAAGTAAAGGTCTACAACACGAAGAATCACTCCGACTATTCGGACGAGGTTAGCGCCACGACAGCTGTCGCAAAGATTCCAACTCCTCTGAGAGTCAGCTACGACCCCGAGAGTGGCACCTTGGCTATTAACGTGGGTGCGACTTGCCTCGCCCTGGTGGCCTTCATCGAGAGATCAGACGAGGCTGACAATATATGGAAAGTCGTGGACGAGTGGCCTCTTGAGGTCCTTGGAAGTGCTCCTACTCAGAGGGAGGGTAGCCTGGACCTCGAGGGCTCCACTTCCGATCCTCGTCTGAGGGTCAAACTTTGTCTCAAGGTGGATCATTCGAAGTGTGGAGATTACGCTGATGCCGAGAGTGAGTTCATTTAGTTTTATGTTTCTCAGTCTTCCAAAGACGATCGTGACAGTTTTTGAGAACGCGTTGCAATTTCTTTCCAGTTGGACCGTCCTACATTGCCCATGCTGGTGCCTTGGCGACTCCGACTTTGATCGCACTGGTTGTCAGTGGCGCCGTCTTTGTATTGTTCGCTGCGTTGTTGCTCTTGTTCTGCCGCTGCCGAAGGAAGCACGCGGCCAAGGCCAAAGATTACGAGATGGATACGAACGCGTGAGTGAAATACGAAGGATGAATCCCTGTAGTCAATGAACGGGGAGGTCCAGGCAATTCGATCTAGGGCTTTTATCAATTTTACGAGTAACATCAAATTCTAGAGATTCTGCGAAGTTATATCCCGCGCCCTCGAATACATAAGCAATAAATTCGTATGAGAAACTTCCGGATTTACGAGAGTTTTTCCGTACCGCCGATAATACAAGACAAGACAGGATAAGAGAAACGAACGAGAAGCCCCGAGCGAACGGAGTATTTACAGTATTTACGGCGAAGTTATACCAGCTGCAATCTCGTTAGCTAGTTGAAGCTAACTTCTTTTTCCTTTTCAAATAACTTATTTAAGCTTTTCCTTATAAGCCCTTGCCTCTCTGTTTCAATTTAAAGAAAATTAGCTTCGTCTTTGTACTCGGACTTTTTAAATCTTTTATTTTGCCACATTTTCACTAAACATTTTCTGATCTTTCAATTCCAATAGTGTGCGCCCGAGTCTCGTTACCGGAAATGGACAACAGACGCAAGCACCTCCACCCTATTACGCTGAAAATAAAGCGCTCGAGCATAGTTTGGATCATGCACTTGCTCTGGAGGAGTCAAAGACACCCGCGTACGCGCAGCCTGGTTATGGTTACCACCAGCCCAATCATAACATCAATGGTGAGAATGGTAAATATACTTTTGTACTAACAAGACCCAATAAGTCCCTCTGGCAACTAACCACAGTTCATTTTTCCATTCCCGATGTTTCCGAATTAAAAAAATCTCTGTAATAGATCTATAAGAGCCAGATTCATTTCTTGTAATATTTTAAATCAGGCGTCAACATGGGCTACATGGATAACAGCTATTCGAATTCGAATAACGGAGGATCCGTCAACTCTCAAGATTCTATTTGGCAAATGAAAACGGCCGCTGCGAATGGCGTTAATCAACCTTACGACATGGGCGGTTACGGTACCACGGAATCTGATTATCCTGCGCATCCTCATTATCTTCCTCAGCGTGAAGACTATCGCGAGAGTCATAATTTGAGTCGTCAGCAATTCTGCTCGGAGCCTTTCGCCGCTGTCGTTAAATCGCAAAAACACGTTGGTGAGTAAAGGCGCGCGGAATCAAGTCAATATAATTTTATTAGTATCGGATTTCAATGATTCACTCATGGAAATGTCTTTATGGTACTTTTATTAGATTCGCCATACGACGTCTCGGGGCTCCCCTACCAGGAAGGCTACGACGAGGACACGAAGCCACCGCAACAAGTGAGTCTCTCGTATGACGAAAGCCTCGAGTCCGGATATTCCACCCCCAACAGCCGTGGCCGTAGGATCATCAGAGAAATAATCGTCTGAGATCAGCCCACCGGCCCGCGAGCCGGAAAAACGCGAACCACCTGGTTATAGCAGCAGGCCCCTCATCACATGGAGATCGTAATTGAAAATCCTGGCGAAGGTAACGCGAGGATGATTCATCAACGTCCGTACCACGTACCTTACGTTACCGGGGGCTCATCGGTTCCTGAATACTACGGAGGTCTCAAGACACCGTCTCCGCAGCGGGACTTCCTGGCTAGTTCCGAGCACGAAGGCCCGACTTCGGTACGTCGTGTGGATAGGTCAGGATTACTGGAGATCGCTGAAGCTGAGCCAAGGTCCACGCAGAGGCTTCTCACTGGCGCCGAAAAAGTTCTCAGTGTCGGCACCCTCAGGCGGGCCGATCGTTCGGGATTCCTCGAAGCCGTACCGGAAGTGCCTGATCAGAATTTCCAAACATCCGGCGAACCGAGTAGCATTCCTGATAATCAGGGTAGACCTATCAGAGAGAGACATCTGACTGGAGCTGAGATGGATGAAGAGAATCGTTATCCCCTTAGCCTAAGCCCCAGATCACGTTCTCCCTCCAGGTCTCCCATTTCGGATCGAAATTGTTTGGAAGGAAGATCATCCGGCGAGATGCACGATTCTCTGGAAGATAGAAAGAGTCATCTGTTTGAGACGAAGAGAAGGATAACGGGAAGTCCTCATGTTTTTGCTTCCGGTATCTCCAGTAACCTTGAACCTTCATCGACGACATCGACCTCATCGACGACAACGACTACGGCGACGGGTCATCTGTGTCTGCAGGAGCGAAGACCAGCAGGTTTCAGTCCTATATCAACGAGAATAACTCCATTGGTGGTAAACAGTCTAGATATTGATCAGTCCAAATCCAGAGGACAATTTGCTCCTATCGATCCTGGATCGAATCGCAAGCGTCAATCCTGCATGGAATTCCTTAAAGATTCTCCGTACTTCTCAACAGACGGGAACAGTACTCTTCCCCGCGATACTCGGGAGACTTTCGAGAGACTGCACCCCCGATCCCGTCTGACGTCGCCGTTAACGGTGACCTCGACGACGCCTTCGGGCAAATCCTCAACGGATCCCTTGAACCCGACGGAACTCGGCTCCTGCCGGGAAAAAAGTTCCGAACTCCTTGGCAGACTCAGTCCCAGGTTACGTGCCGACAGACAATCGCCGATGACGCTGTCGATACCGGATGTGATAGAGGCCCATGGCTCATCGGCGATTGCCAGGACGGATCGGAAGAGAGAAGTTCCGGACGGTGAAAGGGCAGAAGCGGAAGGTTGCGAACACACGGCTATTGAAAGTCTCGAGGAAACCAGGGTGTCCTACAAAGCGCCGAATAAGCTTATACACAACGACAACATACAGACACTACGCGTAATTATTCTGTCGGAACAGTTATGAGGCACAATAAGGAGTAACTGGTCTTGCACGATACGGAGAATCTAGCGAAGGAAAATTTTCATGGATCTTTTTGAAAATACGTTCGATACCCGACGCACCGCTGGAAACATTCAAAAAACAAAAAATGGAAAATTATAAGAGTTTAATTATCCAATGCGTTATGGGTAGGACTCGCGAAATAGGACGCTTATTGTGAGAAAGGCTGAAAGACAGCCACATGAGGCCATACTTTAAAAGGGAAAGAGACGTGGGGGGCGTCCCTCTGAGAAGAGTGATGCTGCGAGTGACGAGATTATATCCCGAATGACGTGAGCGGCAAAATCGATACTTCGTGTATTTTATACATTTTTTTTATCCATTATAAGGTGATTTTTAAAACCTCAAAAGCGACGCCGGTTGCCCGAGTGGATTTATCCATTTATTCCTTTTAACATTCGATCCTGTTATTTCTCCGATATTTATCATTTTTTTTTCATCGCGAACCGTTTCTCGTTACCCTCGTTACTTATAGTTCCAACGCGAGGCACAAAGGACGGCTCTAGCCTAAAAGCTTTACGAACAAGTATTCAATAATACATCATTGTAATGGTAAAAACAAATTGGCTCTTCCCGTGACTAACGGTCGGAATCAAACACGCGAGTTCAAAAATTTTACGAAAAACTTTTATCTCGTACATTACCACGTTGAATCGATACTTTAACTTTTAAATACTTTTTCGTAACGCACTCGAGCGACGACGACAGACGGAACCTGATGTTCGACGTAATTTTTCCTTTTGAAAATATACGCTTCGCGACGCCATTAAAGGCCAAAGATACGGAGCTGGTCGTGGATGAAAAATGTGACGCGTCTTATTTGTGACAGGGAGAACGTTCCGTCCTTCTCCCAATCACGAATAAGAGAAGTGCGTGTGTCACGCGTGGAGCTGGAAGTCAGTAATAAAACGAGAAAGCGAAAAATGTTAAGAAAAGGAGAAAATTAGAATGAAAAGGTATAAAGGAAAGAAAGTTTGGTACAAAATTAATAAGATTTCGCGCTTTCCCTCCTCAACCGACGTCTTGGCTTATTGCGGTTTCGATGTATTTTATACTTTTATATCGTGGGCGATGCTGTGACTTAGCGACGAATGATTGTGATCCCGCGTAGTGTGATCTGATGTTATATTTGTCGATGTGACGTGATCAATTACTCTAAGTAAAAAAAAAAAATAACGTTCATAGGCACATAGACGTATTTCTCTGACTAAAGCAGATCTCGCGTTAAAAATTCGCGTGCCGAGTATGTGACGTACTTACTACGATTAATTGGAGGACGAAACGCGAGACAAAAAAAGAAAGCGAAGGAGAAGCTCTCGTCTCGGGCTGGTAAATGCATTTTTATTTGTACAAGCCTCTCCAAGTATTTAGTGTAAATATAATGTAACTAAGGAGTAAGGTACTTAATAAGTAAAACTCAATGTGTTCTCATATTACGTAATCTAGAATCGCGACCCTTTCGAATTCCTTCCGCCTCCTAGTCGCGCGATGAGCCGAAGCGATTAGGAAGCCGCCAGGATCGGGACTAACGGAAAGCAAGAGAGGAACGAAAGGAGGAAAGACAGAGAAAGGACTTTAGGGAACGTTTATGAAAAATGTGAGCCATATGAAGACTCTACGTACTCGGCCCGAAAACGCAAAATGGGCGGGTTGACCCACGTGCGTGTCTTCGTTACTTATGTGGAGAACCGATCGACTTTGTTGGAAGTTTTTATTTTTCTAACCGGTCTGCGGCGTAGAAGCGTGTGCATTGCGCAATACTAGAAATATCCACCCCCCTAATGTTCATAATCCCCAGTCCCTTTTAAAATTCCAATCATTTTTTTAATCCCTCTCGTTAAGCGATAGGAGCGAGCGGGGACGGGATATATATTTTTTTTTTATTTTTTTTACCCTCCCTTTTATTTTCGTACGTCCGATCGTACTTGTGATCTCATTTGCCCGTAGAGCACATTTTTCGTGGGAAGTCATCGTTTTCTTATCCAAACGAACTTCGATGTTAGTTCCAATGAATTTTTTTATAAAATTCAAACTTAATTCACGCACATGCATTTTCGTGATGAGTGGGAGATACGGAGAGTCAGAGAAAATCGAACGAATGTGAGAGAATGTTAAATAGAGATCTATATATAAATATATATGTATACAAGTAACTTTCCTTGACAGAAGATTGTATATGGGAATTCTGTACAATTGACAGACGCGTCACGCCGACGCTCGGCGCCTCTCCGAAGGTCGATAGACACGATCGAAGTGTCGTTAAGTCGTGCGATTCTCGTAAACGGTGTTCACTTTCTGCCCGAACACCTGCGACCAATTAGTTAGGCGCGAAATTCCTCTGGAGAATCTGGCCGAGACTCGACTGAGAGAGAAAAAAAGAAAGAGAGAGAGAGAGAGAGAGAGGCGAAGAGAGAACAAAGAGAAACGAATTATTTTTGCATGACGCAACGTAAACAGGAGACGATTATGTGCGCGAAGGTGACGTGTGTACGATAGACAACATAACGGGTGACTAATTTTTAACGAGCGTCGGCATCGCGGTTCCCCCATCGGCGAAAGAAGGAGTATCATAGAAGAATTAGGAACATCGTATATCCATTATTCCAAAGTTTCCAGGTATCCCGTGTCGATACTTAACACACTTCATTAGAAAGAAAAATCATCGTTCAAGCCAATAAGGCCAGATCTGCTATCATCCTTGCACAATCCTACAGCATCCGGCACCGCCAATTACCTTTGTATAAAAGCGCAGAGAATAATGTACATAGGGGAGACGAGAGGAGTTAACGTTAAGCGCGCTAAGTCTCGTATAAATATTTAATTACAACGTAATTAAAAGCGAAGAAATAAATTTTAGAATGTTACACACAATATTGTCCAACCCCACCACCCCTCACCCCCATTTATCCCTTATCGCAGCTAACATTCTTTAAGATACGAAACACTTATTAGATAGCGAACACGTTGAACAGTGGTTAAGCCATTTTGACTTTTGACTTCGTCAAGATTTCTCGTGTAATAATTCGAACGACGCGAACAGAGCCGTTTATATTATCGATTATATTTTGTATATATACATACGTCAAATTATATATTAATTATTATTGGCCCCATCCCACCCTCTGTCCCACTATTATTCATTATTATTCATTATTAATTATGTATTACGACATTATTATGAATTATTATTTGTACAAATTTTATGTTGCAATATAAATAAATGATAAAGTGACAGTTTCCGCGAGGAAGAATGCATTTCATTCTATTTACGCTTTCTTTTTACCTTCGTCTCCAGAATCGTCTCTGCACGTTTCTCAGTCTCAGGCTTCTCTCGTATTACGAGAATAGAAAAGAGCGAGAGAGCGAGTGTAACTAAACGAGAGCTGGTACGGTTAGCACTCGCCGGATGTCACGGACAATGGACTTTGCTGTTCCCACAGATCCACAGTAGCATCGCGCCTAATTATCCGAGTTACGGCTCTGCGGTTCCGTTGCGAATTCCCACTAATGTTGCTTTGTATGTCATTTTTTATACCGCTTCTATTTACAGCACGTATAAATGCCTGTACTGAAAATTATCCTGATAACACGACTTTTTACCACTCCAGGGTCACTGCGCTATCGACGGTAACTTTTATTTTCTCGAGTCTAATTATCCTTCGAGATATCGATTCGTCGCGACGTCGAGCTTCGCGACGCCTCCAGGCGCCATCGGTCGTCCGCTCGTGGAAATTCAAGACGCGAATAACCCACCGACGATAACTAACCTGTAAACTCTGCACTCAATAAAATAGCCTAGACTCAGTAGTCGATTGTTCCTTCCTAGAGTAAGTATACCTGAGCTGATTTAAATATTGATATTCACATGGAATCATAAAATGATTTACTTATTGCTACTAATAATATGCATTCTTCGTATCTTATACCGAGCTCAACTAATAGTACTTCTCATTAGTGTTATTATCGTTGAAGCTATTCAACAACAAGTAGGATTATGACCGTTATACCTTGTAATTGTAGACACAACGATTCTTCACGCTTGCGCTGCTATCAAACGAACCAGAGGTATCGAGAAGCTTTGCGTCCCGACGCCAGTATCTAGGCGTCCCCGATACCAATAGAATTCCCAGTACATAACCCTAAATAGCACTTTACATGTGACAGTTGGATTATCGTTGAATATTAAAAATTGTGTTATTGCTGTTTAACACTGGCAAAGTAGGACATGCGTGACCCAGTGTACTCGACGTAAAACTAGTGTTACATCGTGTTTGGATACACGGCACTGCCAGGCTCAGGTGTTGCGAGGATTTTAGTATGTAAATATTCATGATTTATTATCCAGCTGACCAGTTGCAAACGGTACGTGGATTTAAATGGGCCAAAGCTTTGTCACGACGTGGGGAAAACATTATAGTTTCTATTGGTTCCTGACCGTTCCTGATCGTCCCGTTTAGGTCAACGCACCTTCGACCGACCGCTGCGACTGCTCGCCGGCAAACGCATCGTAGCGAGAAAATATGTTTGCAGGGCCGCAGGGAAAACATTGGGGCGACAGAAGTTCTTACGATTACGAGGAATCTCATCGACGTGGTAAGTGTGGCAATTTATTTCATCCCTCCTTCCCTTTTATTGTCTTAACTTTACTAAAGAAAAGGTAAACGTAGAAAATTTAATGATAGGTTTCTTTTGATATTCAAAAGCCTTATTTTCTTACCTGCAGAGTGAAAAGTGACCTGATCACTCTGACTATGGAAAATTCCTGACCCTTTCGAGCTAATCCACATGTACCGTGGCGGCCGAGCTAATCCCACGTCATAGACCAGCCCACATAAATTTTTATAACATTGGAGTGGATTTCCATACCCTGCAAAATTAAATCCACTTTATTGCTGAAACTTTATTCGAAGCCCCGAGTATGTACGAATCCATCATAATTCAAACGAATGTCCTGTTTGTTTATAGATTTACGTGAAAACGTCGAGTATTTCTAACAAGTGTCAGACGTTGGTGTGCAATTCATTTTAAACAACCAGAAACAGTTATTCGTGGACAAGGATTTAAAATGCAATTATATTACGAGACTGAGAATGCAGGTATTTTTTAACCGCACTTATAGCTTTACAGATCTTGACAAATGTTACGTCGTTCCGTGATCGCCGGTTGAGATGGAACGAACGTCAGGCGTCTCGACGCCCGGTATTCCCGTCTATCGACCGTCAATGGAAGTCGACGACGAGGAAGGCGCAGCCGCGAATCCGGCGCGGCCCGCGAGACAAAAGCTGCGCGACATCGCCCGCTTCTGTATCAACTCCCTGAGAGCTTTCTACACTGGGGATGCTGCGAACGACCCTCTGATTCTGTCAGAGCCCATTATGGGGAATCGGCAGAGCGATGCGAAGAAAAAAGCCCGAAAAGGAAAAAGTGGAAGTTCAGCCGATGTCGAAGAGAAAAGCTCGACATCAAAACACTCAAAAAGTTTGGACAGTCTGCTGGATGAACCTGTTGGAGTCTCCTTCGAGAAGGTCCAGACACCTGGGAAAAGACCGGCGCCCAAACCACCAACTATCAAGGTTAGTTCGCCCCTTAGTATGTAGCAGTACAGCATGGTGAAATAAAATAAAAAAGATAAAAATCTAAGAACAGGATGCTGTTGTGTCTCGCTAGGCCCCGCTAGAAAAACAAGAAGAGTCCCAGATTCAGATACTCGAATATGCCGAGAGGGACGAGAAACCAATCGTACCAGAAGAATCGCCGGTGCTATCCGATCCTGGACCCCCACCTGCGGCTGATTGTGAGACCCAGCATGACTCCGAGTTCGCGCCTGAGCCTGTGGCTGTACCGATGCCGGCGACGGTGACGGTGGATGTGCCAAGAGGGCCGGCAGGCCCACCGAAGCAACAGGGGGGACCTCCGATATCCATGGGGCCCCCAGAGGCCCCACAACTCAGTGTTTTGTCAGTTCCAAACAGCGGGCCTTCTCTCCTCGTCACGGACTCGTGGCATCGCGCCAACAAGCCCCTGATTACCCCAGAACTCTCGACTCCGGCCAGCCAAGAGTCATCGAGCGACAGTGTATTCACCGATCCCGAAGGCATGGTCACCGAGAACGAGAGACAGCCCTTGGAAAAGGCCCTGACCGCCCTCTCCCCGGAGCCCAGGGACGACAATAGGAAAGCCCAGTTTACAGTTTCACGACATAAGAAAATCGAATTACCCTGTGCTTCGTCGAGACTCTGTAAGTAAACTTCTACTTTGTGTCCAATTTCACTTTAAGTTTTAGTTACGTCTAGTTCGTAACTGTATTCGCGTTATATATTGCAACGAACTACAATATCGCAATGATTGGCGAATAACTTTGCTTCGTACATACATATATTTCTCTGATTTGCTATATACGCGATTTTCTCGTTACAAGACTGAAAGTCTTTATTCTCGATATCGACCTTTGACCCCCGTGCGCGTGTTTAATCTCGTGTTTGTCAATAATGTGTCTGAGCAACAACGCGACAGTCTCAAACAGAAGCTACCGACTATAGTGTACTGTACTTTAGTGTTCCGGGTTGTATCGTTAAAATTAAGTCTGCATTGAAGTAACAGTAGGATGTACTAGTATTCAGTAGTATTCGGTGACTGAAAACGTCACTGTCAGTTTTAACGTTTTCCACGTCTCTCACTTCGATTATCTGGCAAACAGTGGACAGTGAAATATCAAAATTCGTACAAAATGGTCTGGTACCCGCACAGAAGGAGGCCGTCAGTCTCAAGTAACGCACATATTTCAGCTGTGGTGCAGGCGTCCCCTGGAGGACTGACGCCAGAAGCGCACGCACGAAGACACAGTGCCAATGAATCATCCCCTGGCGACAGTGCTGTACTCAGAAGGGTAGCAAGCTTCACTTTGGACAGATCAACCCTCGACGGCCGGAACAATTCCCGATCGAAGTTAATTCCGCAAAAACTAGACTTCCGACTATACGAAAGATTCGAAGGTAAGTTTAAAAAATTTTTTCCATTTCCACCCTTATACTGTCAAAAAAAAAAACGTAAATGTTACTCAGTCTCAAATGACACAAGAATATAATTATGTGAATGACATGCAGTATTATCGGAGCGAGTCCCTTATCTAAATCAGTATCGTTTGCCAATAAATGCTCATAATCATTAACCGCTGTTTTTTCACCAGCGACGCAAGTTAATCCCCAAATTGACTGTTTGCCTTTAAATGACAAGAAGAGGGACGCATCTACTCGCTTGAAAGTCGGCTGATAATGCTGATACGGAGTAACGAGTAAAAAAGAGCAAGTGTCTCGATAAGCCCAAGATAAAGCCACGGATGAGGAGAAACGCCAGAGTCTTTTACCGTTACTGTAGAAATAAACGGAGGTGCCGCAGAAACGCTGTCGGTTTTTCACAGTTTGTTTTCGTTCCTCGTTGGCCAAACTGTCTGCGATTCCAATTGGAATTCCGTGCCCAATAATAAGCGCCAAGATGGGATTGCTCCGAGGATACCGTAATCTTTAATACTTATGAAGCGAACGTTCTTAGAATGAAGAGGGGCAGAGGGAATAATGAGTACCGACACTGTAGCAATCGATTCGATATTAAATATACTCCCTGCCATATATTACATAGCGTGTACAAGCAATAAACAGGGAATTATGCAACGATCAAGTTCTAGAATCGTAAGAAAATAATTTCTGAAATCCCAGAGACGTTTTATGAAATACCGTATACCTGTTGCTTTTTATGCACATCTAACGTCTGCGGGAATAAATGTGATGCTTACGTCAGAGATAATGGGACGAATCGATTAATGATAAATTGAATTGATCACCGGCCTTGGATATTGCGTGTTTACCTGAGTAGCGCAATATTATTTCGAGTGGATGAAACTTTTGTAATAAGTCGCGCCATGTGCTCGGTATCAGTTGAACGTAGTGGCGGAGCGATTAGGAGATATTAAAATATTGGGAGTGTCAGTGTGCAAAGTGATCTCGCGAAGGCATGTGCGTAACGTCAGTAGAGAATTCGTTACTAATAACGCCATTAATGAAAAATCCCGTGTGTCGTGCTCATAAGAAGTCAGTGTTATTCTACTCGTGCATTTTCGAGCAGTGGGACGATGAATTTGTGTACCTCGAGAAGAAGGTCCAGGACGGTGATGAGGATAGTGACAAACGGAAGATTATACCATTGGTCTTGTACCAAGGTTCCAAATCATTCGCACGGCGAGCCAAGAGGTTGAGACTGTACAAGAGAGTCGAGGATTACGGATGCAGACACATAACGTATCTGCTGACGACAATTTCCATCAATAGGGATTTAGTAGAGACGTACCTGAGGAAACAAAAATGTGGTAAAGAACTGATACGGCACAAAATAATATGTAACAAATAATAATTGGAACATAGGTGGAACTCATGTTTTTATTTTAAAACTTCCCAATGGGTTAAATTTATTTATACATGTGTGAATGAGAACTTGGTATCACTGACATTAACATAAAGCAGATCTTGCCAGTCACGTGTTCCATACGCACGTCCCACTCGCTTGACACTCGTTCTGCAGCAGCTTAGCTGCGAAAAGTAATACGTTGGGCGTTGGGCTTCGGCAGGCAATTTAAAGCGGAAATTCAGTTAGGACAGGAAGTGCGAAGTCACGGAAGCAGGTGGTCACGGTTAGGTAGTCCCGAGGGGCGAGTGTTCTAAAGTCATATATTCATTTAAAGTGCGCTGTCAAAGACGAGGGCGAGCCGGTCTGGGTGCGGTTTCTTTACCCAGTGCGAGTACTCGACGAAGGCGTCTGTCAAACGACGTGAAATCTTGCTCCAGGTTAGATCTTCTTCTGGAAGTAACCAGAGCTGAATTTTGAACGGTATCTGGCAAACAGCACTGCACAGGAACTTTTCGTAGGCTTTTCTTGCGATACTTTCGAAATCGATGGTAGGATAATCCGTAGGCGGCAAAACCTTCGTGATTATCAAATCTGAAAGTGAAAGAGCTATATTAGGATTACGTTAGCAGTTTAGTCACTGGTGAGTCCACCATTCGTTTTATTTTACCTGATGGAGTATTCGTTCCATAGAATTTCATTGAATAATATCGCTCATGTTTTGGACAGTCTACGTGGAAGACGTTCGGTCGTAAATTGATCAGAAGCTGTGAATTTGAAAGTTCTCTTTCGTTATTGGTGTAGAAACAAAGGTTCTTGATTTTTATGTTCATCTTAGATTCTTTGGGTAACCCGTTTGTCTTTAATTTCAGGTCAGCGCCTGATCAACTGGTTGACCTCAGGAATGCCTGAACATCTGAAATCACAGTTGACGGAGCCAGAACTGAGAAAGCTGTGTTCTACATTCTGCGGGCACTTAGTTAACGCCGGTGCCCTTCGACCTTTGCAGGACAAAGGAGTCGCAAAGGACACAGTCTTCACGGTAAGGACCAGGTCGTTTCTAAGAGTGGATGGGTACTAATGGGTTCCATCGACTTCAGCCGGATCAGATGTATTACTGGACCCACCATGAGGCGCCAGCGCCAATTCCAAGTAGTCCTGGGAAACTCACCCGGGAATCTTGGGCACCGGAAAACTTACGGCGACTCGAGGACGAGCTGAGCTCACTGAGAGCTGAGGTAGAGCGTTTGCGAAAATTGGTGAAGGAATCGCAGGACGATGTCAAAGGTCAATCGACGCAAACGTCACCAACCGATTTGTCACCGATCAATGCAAGAAACGCAAGTTCGCCGATGAAGATAAATGGAGACGCAGCTTCCGGAGAGAGTGGCAGGTTCACTGCGAGTTCTTTAGAAATTTCTCCGATACCTTCGGAGAAGATCTGCTCGTTTAGATCAGAAGATTCTCGGTTCGATGCTGCGATGCCATCCAGTTTATCACCAATATCTGAAATTGACAAGTTGGCTGAAGAAACGAACGAAGTCCAGTACCTTAATAATCGAGAAAAGGTCAATGCTGCGGCGACGTCAGATCCGATTAATGACCTTGAGAATCCTCTGGAGAACGCTGATGATAGTATTATGGAGTTAACGGGAAAAATGAAAAGACTGAATATCGATAAAGGAGCGAAACCTGACATCGAAAAAGAAAAATATGAGGAATCTGGTCAAATTAATAAACAAATCCTCGCTACAGAGATTACTGAAAATTGGAGTCGTAAGTTGAATCTTATCGAAACTGTTAATGATTTAGTTACAACTCCTGAATCTTCGAAGAACATGGATGCGCGGACCCTGAATTTCGGGACATCGGGGGAAGCGAGGGATTCTACAAATATAGAATCCAAAACGGTACAGATTCAAAAAGTTAAGAAGGATTCATCAGTCGCATCGCCTCCTCCACCACCACCGTCAATGCCTGACGCAGAAGGACTAACGCTGTTTTCTGTATCTTCTCAAACTGGTCTACCAGTCTCGACGTCGATTCCAGAAATTAAATTGATATCATTGGCATCTCCTGTACAACGATTGGCGGAACCAGCTATGTCACCCACGATGCCAGAATTTATAAGATCACCACCACCAACACCACCACTGCCGCCTCCGATGCCCGAAATGACAGGACCACAACCACCTCCAATGCCTGAGTTGACAGGACCACCTCCGCCACCTCCAATGCCTGGAATGGCAGGACCACCTCCGCCACCTCCAATGCCTGGAATGGCGGGACCACCTCCACCTCCAATGCCTGGAATGGCGGGGCCACCTCCGCCACCTCCAATGCCTGGAATGGCGGGACCACCTCCACCTCCAATGCCTGGAATGGCAGGACCACCTCCGCCACCTCCAATGCCTGGAATGGCAGGACCACCTCCGCCACCTCCAATGCCTGGACTGGCGGGACCACCTCCACCTCCAATGCCTGGAATGGCGGGGCCACCACCTCCACCACTACCGGGAATGGGAGGTCTAGCACCACCTGCATTACCCGGATCCGCTATGCCTCCACCCCCTCCACCAATGGGTGGACCATCACCTTTTCCATCCCCACCGGTCGGAGGTTGGAATCCTCCTAGCAGAGCTGGTAAGGATTCATCGTCAAAATCATACAAATAAAAAATTAATAGTCAAATTAGAATAATCTGAAATAATTGCTGCCGAATAGTCATGAGGAAACAACCGTTAAATCCTGAGATTCCTATGAAGCCACTCTATTGGACTAGGTTACTGGTACCAGCAAATACACCTCCGGTTCCTATTGAAACACCTGACTCTCTTCCTCAGGTGAGAAATGACATATTCTACTGTCGTAAAACGTAATTTCTCATGAATAACATTTCCTAATGAACAAAATAATTGAAGGTTCCGCTCTGGGCAGAATTAGAAGAGGAGAAGAATCTCGACATGAAAGAATTCTCAGACCTGTTTTCTCGTCAAGTGACGGAAAGAAAGCCAACGAAGAAAAAAGAAAACGTGGACAAACCCTCAAAGATTCAACCTGCAAAAATACTGGACTCAAAGCGATCAAAAATGGTTGGTATTCTCGAGAAGAGTTTGCACGTGGATTTCAGTGAAGTTGAAAATGCTGTATACAATTTGGATACAACCATAGTCAGCCTGGAAGCATTACAGCAAATTTATGAAATCGTAAGTGATGATTATTTTTTTAATATAAATTTCATTTGCGACTAGAAACTAATTGATAAATATTACAGAGACCAACGGCAAAGGAACTGGAAGATATTGCTGCGCACGAAGAGGCGCAACCGGAAGTTCCATTAGACAGACCAGAATTATTTTTGAAACGTCTCTCGACAATAAAACACTTCACCGAAAGAATTTCCTGTCTGATGTTCCAATCGGAATTCCAAGATGCCATCTCGACAGTTTCCTCAAAATTGACGAATCTTCGTTCAACCTGCGATTATTTGAGGAGCTCAAATTCCTTGAAAAAAGTAATGGCTCTTATTTTGACTCTGGGGAATTACATGAACGGCGGAAATCGGATGCGAGGCCAGGCCGATGGCTTCGGCCTAGAGATTCTCAGCAAATTGAAAGACGTTAAGTCGAAAATACCTGGAGTGACGTTGTTGCACTATGTGGTAAGGGTTCAATTAGCGCAGAAAACGGACTACAATTTTGATGAACCGTTACCGTTACCGGTTCCAGAGCCAGCCGATGTAGAGGCGGCTTCTACTATTAATTTTGAGGACATTAAGAAGGAGCTCGATAAGCTCGAAAAGGAATTGGATGGTAAGTCAAAAATTATTACTGTCAAACAGTTACGACTTCAATTTTGAAAAGTCAAAGGGACTGGGACCATTTTTATTCAAACACAAAAATCCTCCACTAAGGACAAGCCTTTAATTTGTAGCGTGCAAAATCAAAAGTAAAATGGTCATCGAAGCAAGTCCTGAGACTGCAGGTCCTTTTAAGGAAAAAATGGACTCCTTCCTAAACAGGGCAGTGGTCGAACTTGCTAACGAGAAGGAAGCCTTGCAGGAAGCAAAGATAAAATTCAAAGCTGTAATGCAATTTTATCAGTATATTCCTAAAGGAGCTACTCTAGACACAGCTGATCCCAATGACTTTTTTGTTCTATGGCTTGGATTTTGTCAGGATTTCAAAGTAAGTCACAATAATTCTAATTAAACAAGGAGTACATAACAAGTTGGTATAATCATCTGCATATATTCCAGGATATATGGAAAAAAGAGCAGCAACGAATACGGAAGGAGAAAATGAAGGAAGTACAAAGAAAATACGAAGGAAAGCGTCAAGTGAAATCAATGAAGATGAGCGACACCGGACTTAAGGCGCGTTTACAAAAATTAGCAGGCAGAAGGTAGCTTGCCAGAGAGCTTGGAGTAGTATGAGCACAAATAGGAAAAAATTACAAATCATACTGAATTTTAATTTGTTAAACGTCGTACTCATTGCCAGTATCGAAAGGAGGGAGTCGGTGCGAGAAGGAGTTCAACCGATTGTATATTATCATCAACTATTTTGTCTTAATTTCAAAAACGATTGATCTCAATTAAATTTCTAATCGTGTCCATTTGTGACAAATTTATGTGTCAAAAGACATTTTATGCTTTATCATGACATGGCTGGTAGCTTATTATTCAAATTCTTTTAATTTCGTGATTTCCTTTGTATTTATTTACTTAATTTATTCCTCAGCATCTTTACATTCTTAATAAATTGGGTCTCATACATATATGTGTTTATATATTATAATAACAATCTCTTTGTAATATATATCATATATGTATGAGATATTCCTTTGGCTGGGATTGAACTGTTCCTTCTTCCACCAAACATACTCTATGCCTAAGGTGTCATTATGAAATGTTTATAATGTTCTCAGAGAATCATTTACATTATGTTGCTACTTCATTGTTATTTCTATATTACACGTACAAATTGTAATTACATATTTATTAAATGAGAAACAAATATTTATTAAAGAGGATTTATACAAAGCTTCTCAGGTATCATTAATATGCATAAACTTGTAAATGTAAACATCTAACACTAACGATTACGTGACAAAAATATTCAAAATTAATAGACATTATGTCTGACAACCAATGAATTAGTAAAACGTAATTTAAAAATTGAATAAGAAAGCAAACGTATAAAACTTGAGTGGGACGAGTTTGTAAAATACCAACAAAATCACGGTTTCTTTACTTGCAGTGCATCAACAGAAGGAATCAGTTGAAGAAATCAAGGGTAATCAAAAGGGTCAATAATTCCCAAGATTCCTTATGTTATCCTCTTACGTAGTACTGTACAATAATACCATCTTTCATTTTCTCTGCATCTAAGAATAATCAATTGTTCAATCTCTTAACATTTACATGCTTGACAACCGGTTGACATATGCTTACAGAGATGAACAGGAAGATTGCCAATGAGCCGATTTTCATCCGAGTCAATCAGAGTTAAGTAGGGAGATGCAAAACGCTACGGTTTTAGGTGATACCAAAACCATGGCGCTGAATCGTAATGACAAGTCTGGAAGTAGGACTTTGTGATCATCGCCTCCGTCGACAATGCGAATCCCATCGTAGTGGAGCTAAACCTGAACACGATCGCGTAGCTTGTTAGACAGACGTTCTCCGTTCCTCATTGCTGGTTCCCAAAGCAACTATTAGAATGAGACCTGGAACTATAGAACTTCTCAAAAAATATTGAAAAAGTCTATTGTTGAAACATTTTAAAGATATTTTGAAATATAAAATATAAAATTATTTCAAAATATAAAATTGAGGCTAAACCAAAATCTCGCAAGAATATAGGGTTGGGGGGGGGGGGGAGCGCTCGAGACAGTGCCCGGACTCGGAGCGCTCATTCTTCCTCGAGCCGGTCTCCTATATTGGTCTCTTGGAAACACCCTTCATATCCATTTTCAACCTTCTTCTATTTCTATATTTATTTCGACTTTACTTCCTTATTTGTTTATTTATTTCATTACTTTTATACCCCCATTCCTTACTTTTCTACTTTTTAACTTCTTAAATTCTATTTTCCATTATATCTTCTCGTTTCACTTTATTCTCTCCCTCTTTACATTGTGCTTGTCTTACTAATCTTATTCCTTTGGTCGGGTCGAGCATATTCATTCGAGTAGTCATATAAGAGTAGTCACCCTGTTAGTGAAGCTAGACGTATAGACC